>BHFT01048076.1:0-29848 GCA_004320025.1 Laticauda laticaudata | reverse complement strand
CCTCTTTCTGGCCAAGAGTCAGCTCCTGTGTCCAGGCAGGTATCTGTGGTAGCGCCCCACGGACAGAGACCGCACGCGACAGCTGCACTTCCCCGTGGGGGAGCGGCGTGGAGGACCCCCTGACACAGTTGAGCAAGAGAGTCACTGCCACCAGGAGACCAACCCACTCCCACCCCCAGCTCCACCTCCACAGAAAGCAGACAGAAAGCCAGACCGGAGGGACCAGAGCCACACTTGTCCTGCTGGAGATCAGGGACACCATCAAAAAGCAGCGTAGATCTCCTCTCTCAGCTGGTAACACTCCGACATACCATCCTCTAACAGAAAGCCCTCCTCACCTACGTCAACCAGGACCCTCCTGGACATTGTCCGAATCCAGTACCAGGTCATCAAGGAGAGGATCACAGTCTTCTGCACCACCCTCCGAGGCCCAGCTGAACCTGCTCGACCCAGTCCAGGGTCTGCTCCTCCACCCCAGGTTGATGTCACAGCCCTTCCAAGGCTTTCAACAGACCCTCACCTACCAAGGCTACGGCTACCAGGAGTTCCAGCAGCAGAGGCAGCCCTTCCAGTCCAGGCACAGGTTCATCGCTTGCCACCCGTGCCACGATGCCACAGACGCCACCAACGCCACAGATGCCACTGACGCCACAGATGCCACCGATGCCACAGATGCCACCGATGCCTCCACCTCGGCTCACCTGCCAGACCAGACAGCCCCACTAACACTCCTCCTTCCTCCACCCACAGCCAAGCCCGGCCTCAGAACATCTGTCATTGGTCTTGGGACTGACACCCCATGTCATGGAGGAAGGGGCTCTCAACATCACAGGACTGAGCCAGCTCTCTTGAGAGCTTCCTCCACACACCATCCCCCGTTATCGTCTCGGCGGCCAGGCACCCCAATGGTGCCTCAGATCAGCACTCCAGCCACTGCACCTCCACAGTACCTGGACTCTTCACCCCTGAGACTATGGGCACGCCCTCAGAGTGACTTGAGAAGAGTGCCAGAGACTGGGTTGCTACCTGTTGCTTGGGACACATTTACCTGCTGGTCATTTTTGCGTTTGCTTTTACAGTTTGTTATTATAAAGTTTATCTTTGCATTCACACACTTGGTTCAGTTCTTTTAGTAAATAAAGTCTTGGTGGAAACTTTTAGAAATTGTTTAAGCCTTTGCATGCTTGTGCGTGGGATGCGGGTAATGTGGATGGTTAAGGATGCAGTGCGGGATGGGCAGGGATACCTGTGGCATGGGTAATAGCTGGTGGATGGTTAGGATAGCAGTGGATGGGCAGGGATACCTGTGGGATGGGTAATAGCTGTGGGATAGATAAACCTCCAGTGCAAGCATAGTGGGGACTGTATGTCCCACCCTCTCAGGTGCCACACCTATTGCCCTTTATTATCAGATACAATTTAATCATTCATCCAACACATCTCAACATAAACACAACTCTTTATTTAAATGCCCTGTTCATTTTAGGACCACTCAACATACATGGCACAATCTCATCAGGTGTGATGAGACAGGCTGAAGGAAGCATCCATTAAGCATTCTACCATCCTGTCTTGCCACTCCACTGCTCCAGCTGGGAGTTGCACCAGTGTTTCAGGAGGTTGCGCTGCTTCTTCCCTTCACGTGAAGCTCTGTTGGGGCCTTGCACATCCACAGTTATCTATCAGTTTTGCCCTTGCCTCCATTCACCAGGCTCCATGTCCCCATTCCCTTGTTGGTGGTCCTCAAAGCCTGCTTCTGCAACACTGGGTAGCGGGTGCGCATGAGATTTGTGCAGGAGTGCAGCAAGCTTCCACGATGTTCCTCACGGTCTCTGGGCGATGCCTGCATGGTGGTGAGAAGTACCTGGAACCTCGTGTTGGGCCAGGATGCCAAAGGCGTTCTCCACCACCCGTCTTGCCCTGGACAGCCTGTAGTTTGAAGATCTCTCTTCACGGGTGAGGCATCTGGAAGTGTAGGGCTTCATGAGGTATGTTCTGAGGGAGAAGGCATTATCCCCTACAATGAAGTAGGGCACATCTTGTGTGTCGTTGGGCAGGAGGTCTGGATCTGGGAAGCCCATAATGAGGTTGCGTTCCAGCCCACCCTTGAGGTGACTGGTGGTGTATACCTGGGCATCTGAAGCTGACCCGTTGCCTGAAGCATCGATGTACATGAACTTGTAGTCAGCATCGACCATGGTGAAGAGGATGATGCTGGAAGAAGCCCTTGAAATAAGTGGACCCTGAGTTGGCTTGAATTTGCAGGCCACGTGCTTCCCATCTATGGCTCCAACGGTTGTGGGGAAGTTCCACTTCTGATACCACTGCTCTGCAAAAATTTTTTCCAGCCCTCTTCAGTGGAGGGGCACTGGAGGAGCTCCTCCAGGTATTCTTCGATGATGGCCTGCACCACTTCTCTGACCACAATGCTGATGGTTTGTGTGGCACCCTCCAGGCGTACTGCATGTTTCCTGTATGTGGTCCCAGAGGCCAGGTGGCACAGAGTCAGTGCCACCTTTAGCCCAGGGTCCAGGCTGGGCCAGAAGTTGGTGTTTGCCTTGGTCAACCTGGGTCTCAGACGCTCCACAACTTCACCAAACATGGCTGGTGGCATCCTCATGAAGTTCTGGAATGCACGAGTGTCTTTGTTCCTCAGCTCCACCATCAGCTTGTTGTACAGTCCGTACTCTGCTCTTCTCACGATCCATTTTCGGACCCAGACACTTCTTGGACGCCTCGTTTTCTTCCCGTTAGAACAGGTGAAAGAGCCTGTAGAGGGCTTCGCACTGTTGTAGAACGATGGCGGCTATGAAAAGGAGTGTGTGACAATCCATGGTGGAGATGGACTGGATGCTGTGGAAGAGCAAGAGCAAGATCAAGGCTGAAGAGGTCTGCACAGCAGGGCTGCTGTACTGAAAGTGAGATCCAGGTGATTTCTCCCCCTTTTTATAGGAAATATAGGTTTCCGCTAGGTGTCCTTCCACATACTCCAGCATCCTCCAGACATCCTAAATATCCAAGATACAGTCCCCTATACGAACGTTTTTTCTGTTTTTAATGCTTTATATGCGAGTTGCATCCACTTTCATCCCTTCTACGTCCGTGCTACTAACGCTGCGTGTCCGTTCTGCGTCCATTTCGCTTTCTCCCTGTGTCCGTTTTCCGCTGGAGCAGATGTGAGTTGTGCAGATGCACAGTGGATGCCTAGCGGATTATAACGGAACGCATAACAGAGATGATGACGGACGTATAACGGATGTTCCCGTATGCGTAGCGATGTAGAATGGACGTGTTGGATACTTCATCCGCCTCAAAAATTTTGTGCAGCTCAAAACTTTTTTTGAGCGGATGAAATCTCAGTAGACGGATGCTGGACGAGAGAGAGTATGAAAAACATATGCAGTGAGTACAGAACGGAGTGCATCGCGTTAACCAACGGATGGCAAGTGTTTCTCTCCGTTTTACATCCTCTTTCCCATCCATTGGTGCTGTGTGACAGGGCTTTATTTCTTTTTCACTTTCTCTTTCTGGGGGTTTTGTTGCCGATATTTCAGTTGGAATGTATCTTTGGAAGTCTTGTTGAGATTTTTGCTGTAAGTTCTTTTTAATTCCAGGCAGTCTCCTCCCTTACAGATCCTGCCCTTTTATTCTTTTTCTCTCCTTCCTGTTTTCAAAAGCTTTTAATTTCCAGAAATCTTTATTATCCCTTTGACTTTTTATTTTCAGCATTAAATGCCTATTGATGTCAAAGTGGATTTTTTTCCAATTCTTGCTTAAGTCTCTTAGCTGTCAGTATAGGAAAAGGAGAAAACCAAATCTTTTTCCTTTTTTCTCTCCTTCACAGCTTAAAAATTTTCTTAGGGAACAATGTTATGTGTTTTGTTAAGTTTCAATTCCAGGGGTACCTTATTTGTTGCTTTTGCTGTTTGACCCGGTCAACCAAAACTTTCTTCTTCTTATCTTCCTCCTACACATTTTTTTCCGGTCGAAGTTCTTCTTTGTTGGTGACCATTTCTGACCACCGCTGCAAACACCACCTTTGGGAAAGGGAGTAATGGCCAGCTGGGGAGGAGAGATGCAGCTCTCCTCAACCCTGCAGGCAGTCTCCCACCTCTTCACTTCCTCTACGGAGTGGCTTAGCCCCCAAACCAGCCGGCTCGGGGCGCGCCAGCGGTAAGCATGGATCGGAGCCTCGCAGAGACAAGGTGTCGGTCTGTTGTTGAAGAAGCTCAAACTGGAAGTTTTCCTTTTTGCTACGATTGTTAAGTCAATCACTGCAGTTCTTAAGTGAATAATTTGTCATTAAGTGAATTCAGCTTTCCCCTGTTAGCACTCCCCCTCTCTAGAAAATTGAAATATCCTAGGAAATATTAAGGCAGAATATTTCCCCTAAAAAGAGTCGAAACTTAGAAGCAGAAACTCACCTCAGAAGCAGAAGTTCACCCCACTTTTGTTAATGGGTGAGCCATGAAGGCCTGGGCCAGGATATTTCACATTACAAAGATCTCCAGGTAAAGCTCTAGCAATTCTCCAAATCCCTTTTCATTACATCATCATCCAGCAAGGCTCAACCAAGCCTGGAACTCAGGACAGCCTACGGAGTTGCCCCTGCATGGCCCCATGGGAGTCTGACAACCAATCAGAATACAAGCTCAAATTCAAATCTCAACAAAGGGTATAAAACCAGGCACTCTCAGCATCTCAGCCCTTCCGTTTTCCTTCATCTTGAAGCATGTGATCATCCTTCTTGGGAGCTCCAAGCCATGTGGTCTTGTCCACCATTAAACCATCTTTCCAAACACCCTTCATGTTTCCAGTGTCTTTTTCCCCACTTGGAACTGAACCCAGAAGGATAAGTCTTCCAACATCCCATTGACTTTGCTTATCAGAAGCCAACAGGAAATGTCGCAAATAGTGGTCACATGACCTTAACAAATACATGCAGTTGCCAAATGCCCAAATTTAAATGATATGACTACAGGGATGTTCCATGGTTGTCATTTTTTTCAGTGCCGTTATAACTTTGAAAGGATGCTCTATGAATGTATTTATGAACTTGTCGTTCTGGTGACAACACAGGTTGTCTTACAATAGGGCTGTGTTAAATCTTGTTTGTACCTCCGCTATCTATGTTGAATGGACAACAGTTATAAATAATTTCCTTTTTTTATTAATCTTATTGTGATCTAAGACGGTATTTCTTTTTGAGTACTTCCTTAGGTTATCTCACTGAAAAAGATGCAGTGGTGATGAATAGACCGGACAACTTGTACATTTTTGATTGGGGGGGGGGGGAATCAAAACAAGGCCAGTCTATAAAGACATTGTTTTCTGTTTTGCCTATTAAGGTCAAATGGGAAATTATCACTGAAAAGTCATATAGAAGATTTATGTAGTGGAGTAATAATTCTGACTTTTTATCAAGAATGATTATACGACTCAGATTCTTAGTTATGCAAACAATGGGTTGAAATTTAAACAAAAAGATATTTTCAAAGACTTAAAAGGTTTCAAAGCACTGACATACTTAGAACTATTCTAAGGAAAGAACAATCCAAAAAAAGCAAAAAATCCATTCTGAGCAGAGGTGGTATTCAGAAGGTTCTGACCAGTTCTGGAGAACCAGTAGTGGAAATTTTGAGTAGTTCAGAGAACCAGCAAATCCTTCCCCTGCCACACCCACAGAACCAATAGTAAAAAAATTTGAACTCCACCACTGATTCTGAGTATAATAATCTTGTAACAATGATAACAGATCATAAAGAAATGTTGACTTCTAGAAGTGTCCCAGTCAGTACTTTCAAGAAGTTTTCATACTTTGCATGTATTAATGATATAAAAAGCCTTTTTCCCCTAATGTGAGTACATTTGTGTTTTTCCTTCTTATTTCTCTGCAAGTATCTGCAAGAGGGCAGCTAGATAGCTTAGCACTGTTATTAGCTGACAAATTACAATTATTTTTGTTTCAGATTACGGACATTTTAAAATGCACCCACTGGTCCATCTGCAGTATATTGACAGTAAACCTAATTTAAGGAGAAGATTAAAACATTTCTGAGAACTATAAAAATAAAACCAATGCATTTGGAAAGTCTGACTTTAATTAGAAAAGCTTAGCATAATAAAAAAAAACTGATCAGCTGCTATTTATTGTAAACCCCATCTATATTACTGCAATGGCCTTTTAGCCAAAGCAGCAGCTGTTCCATTGCTGACATTCTCGCTGCTAAACGTTCCAACTTTCTAAGGTAATAACTGCAAATGTACATAGTCTTCTCTTTGGTGAGTGAAACCGATGTCTGCCACTTCCAGTTTATACTTGATTTTTTTCATATTAATTTTCAATTATTACATTTCACTACATACCCACTACATTTCTTGGTTGACTGATCCTACAAAGGGCACTCTTATTTACTTTAGGTTTCATAGAGTTGCATAAATGCAACATAGCTTTTGCACTTTCTTGATAAAATTGATGATTGAAGAAATTGCCTAAGTTTTTCTCAATTCCCAACTATATGGCCCCTTCCCCTAATTTATTTGATAGACTATATCAGGGATGGGCAATTAATTTTCCCAGGGGGCCACATGAGAAACTATGACTATTGTAGAAGGCATCAGCAGTGGGAAGCTGGACAAGAAGAGCTAAAGGGTCATATGTGGCCCATAGGCTGTAAAATGCAAACATCTTAGATTATATTCTAGATTTTATAGTGGCTCTTGGATTTCCATAAAATGACTTTTGGTATACACGGGATTACACTGAGGAGGAAGGACAGAAAACTTAAATTTCACGAACATTTTGTAACTCTGGGTCCAAGTTACTATGTTTGCATAATGGTCCATGATATGTCTCACTATTCACATAGCACAAATAACTGAAAACCAAAGTAAATACTATAGATAAATTTCTATTTTGTCAACCTGTTTGAGTAAAGAAAAAAATGATTTTAGAAGGTGAATAGAATGTATGAAGCAAATGTGGGATTCAAACATTTTTACTACCAGTTCTGTGGGTGTGGCTTGGTGGGCATGGCATGGGAAGGATACTGTAAAATCTCCAGTCAGAGGTGGTATTTGCTGGTTCTCTGAACTACTCAAATTTCCACTACTGGTTCTCCAGAACTGGTCAGAACCTGCTGAATACCACCTCTGGTATGAAGAATAAAAATAAAGGAAGGACTTAACCTTTTTTTTCACTCCTCAGTTTCTTGCTTTCAATTGGCCATAAGTGGCCAGTGCTCCCATCAGATATTAACTTAGAGAAAAACAAAGAGTTAGGCTCCTTTATGAACTATTGAACCGATTCACTCTTGTGATAGCAGCTTGACTCCAACAATGCTGAATTAATTCAGCATTGCCAGGAAGAAAAAATTTGAGGTTTTTCCTGTTACAGATGGAAAAGGACAAGGAGATGAAACCAGAGCTTTAGAAACTGAACAGAGATCTGTTTTAATCTATTCTTTGCTCTGGTTCATAGAGTTAACATAAGATTCTGTCACTTAGCCATTTGTCTATTTCCCAGCATTTTGGTGGTAAATCTTATTGAATTTAATTGACTTCTTTTTCTTTTTGTCTCTTCAAATCCCCAGTGATTGCCTCGGCAAGTCTCTGCAGGTTTTTTGGCAAGATTTTTCGAAGTAGTTTGCCATTGCCTCCTTTCCAGGGCCAAGGAAGATTGTGACTGGCTCAACTCAATCACCTGGCTATGGGCTTATGGCAGAAATAGCTTTATGTATGGGTCTAATTGAACTAAGTACAGTTAGAGCAGTTGGTGTAGCAGTTAAAGATGCTGGGCTAGAAATCAAGAGACCATAACCACTACACCAAATTGGCTCTAACTGGACTTAGTCTTTAGTAAACACAATACACAAATTCAGTGTGCGTGATCATTTTTAATCAGACTCTTGCCCCTTTTGCTGGTTTCTCCAATCTCTAGAGTTTAATTTTATAGTCATGGAAGGAAAAATAGGTTGAAATCAGATCACAATAAATGTTTTTCATATTTAATATGAGAAATAATATCTATCTTAATTAATATCTAAATAATATCTATCTTAATAGAATATAAATATGCTATTGTAACCCCTGAAAGAAACATTGGGGTTTAAATCATTTTAAAATGCTGGGAGATTATTTAAAACCATAAAAAGAAAAGTTGGCTAGAGCATGTACCACAGATTAACAATGGTATTAGCTAGTTTAATGAAATATCTACGTAGAGAGTCAAGAAAAACTGTAAAAAATAAAAATATGTATTATAACATGTGGAAAGCTTACCTAAGCAAGAAGAACAACAAGGAGCACAAATACTAGCAAATAAGTATAAATTGGCATTGAAGCATTATTGAACTTAATACTTTATTTGGCCAAGTGGGACTAGACACACAAGGAATTTGATGCAGAAGGTTTAAATGTACATGCAAAGCAACAGAATGATCATCATCATCATACCAATAAGAGGGGGGAGTAAAAAGGATAGGGATAAATAATAATGCCAGAACCATACTACTTGGGTATATACGCACAAACATTAGACAGCACTGTAAGAATTAAGTGTTCAGCAGGATGAGGGCCTGAGAGAAAAAAACCCACATTTTTATATTTCAAAAATCTTAGATTAATAGAAACAGTGAAACAGCCAGAGAAATGATTGGACTGTTAGGTAACACAGACTGAAAATATAACCAAAGAAGGATTGACTATTTTGTAAATTAATGATGATGTTTGGTATTGGTATACACAGTTGAATGTGTTGGACAGATATGTCTATGGTCAAGTTGCAGTAGAGAACAAACTTGGGTAGAGCAGTACTGCATTTCATCAAAGAGAAATGGAAAAAAACACTCATATAAATTTGCACTATGTACACACTTATACACACATTAAATTGCATTTTCCCAATCAAAAGTATATATTATATCAATTTAAACAGAGGCTTCATCTCCTTCTTGCTTTCTTCTTCCAGGAGGGGAACTAGATTTGCTTCCCACAGTATTTCCCTTTGGAGCAAGTTATTTTCGCTACTGCTTTTAAAACAGCAGGAAACGTCGAGATTACGATAAATGCAAAATATTATCTTTGCCATCTTTCCTGCTTCTCAGACATGAGGAAGTGATGTGATGCTTCTGAATTAATTAGGCCAATGCTGTTATGATGCCAGGAGTTGAAAATAAGTTTTTTTTTGAATTTGTGGATTGAATGAAAGGCACCAAAGAAAACCAAGTCATTATATGTTTCACTGATTATAGAAAGGCCTTTGCTTGTGTTGATCACATCAAATTGTGGAATGTGAATATTGAAGAAAAACAGGAATCCCAGTATACCTCATTGTCTTCATGTGAAACTATATACAGGTCAGGAAGCCACAATATGTACAGAACATGGTGTAACAGACTAGCTCCAGCTGGCAAAGGAGTGAGATAAAGCTATATATTCTCCCCTTATGTATTTAACCTATGTGCTGAATATATATTAAGATAAACTGGATTGGAATTAGTGTGGTTTTAAAATTAGAGGAAGAACCATTCACAATCTGTGCTATACTATTGGTACTACTTTGATAGCCAAAAATGTAAAGAATTTGCAAGTTGTAACAATAAAAATAAAGGAGAATCGTGAACAAAATGGGACATTAAATATTATTCTGTTAATTATAAAGAGGAAACTAATGACAACAGGTATTCTTAAAATTCAGAATAAAAATATTGTGAATTCTAAGAGATAATTTCTGTCTTTTAGGCCAGAGATGTCAAACTCGCAGCCTGCGGGCCAGATGTTTCACATGCTGGCCCCGGCCCCGCCAGTTTAGCAAAGGGGAAAATAGTACCAATGCATCACGTGATGCCATGAGTTTGATACCCTAGGTTTAGACTCAAGTATCAACAGTAAAGGAATAGGCACTCAAGAAAAGGACTAGTCTAGAACTAGTAGCTATGAAGTCCTTGGAAAATATGTTTAGATACCGTGGTATCCCTATACTTTACAAAGATCATATTAGTGCAGACAATAGCATTCCCTGTAATGCTCCATGGAAGCAAATGTTGGACCTTAGAGAAATAAACTAGAAAAAGTATTGGCTTTTTTGAAATTTGACATTGGAAAAGATTTTTGAGAATGCCAGGGACAGCCAAGAAAACCAACAAATGGATCATTGAACCAAACAATCCAGAGTTCTTCATCAAGGCACAAATAACGTAGCTGAAATTATCATATTTCAGATACATTATACAAAGACCTAGTTCTCTGGAGAAAATTCTAACACTGGGAAAAGTGACAGGAAAGAGAAGAGAATCACCAGCAGTAAAGCGGATAGACTGAGTTACAGTAGTGATGGATACACTACTGGAAACCCAGTCAGGGACAGATCATAATGGAGAAAATTTATGTGATTAGTAAAAGCCAAGACTGATTTGAAAGCAGATAATCAAAATGTTCCTATTGATGAAAACTTGCCTCCTTCCTTTTCTTGGCTCTTGACTTCCAACTACCTCTCCCCCCCTGCAGTCACCTTGGTCCTTTGGCCCCTTTCCCCTGAGAGCAGAATGGCTTCTAAGAGAATTCCCCGAAGATGTGTACCCAGAGTACAGCAGCTGTATAAAAATGGCAATTTCTATGCCAGGGATCACAAAAAAGATTGAAAATCTCGAGCAATTTTGCAATGTCCTTGTATCAATTAATGATATGTCACATCCAGAATACTTTTTTATAGTTCTGGTGTACCCTGATAATCATTAGGATAATGCCAATTGGTTTGGCTATATCTTGAGTATATTACAAGAACAACTAAGTCTATGCTGACCTTGTTCTCTTTAAGCAAGAATCTCTAGTTTAGAGTATTTTCAAGCCAACATGCTGTTGTCAGTATCATCTCATGTGTAGACTGACACACCTAGGTGGCTTTGGAAGATCAACATGACAGTGGATGTCCACAAAAAAAAGTTTTCCCTTTTCTTGAAAGGCTGTGATCAAAGGCCACTCAGCGAAGCTGCTTGGAAGGTGATACAGAATAATTAAAACAGTTTCTCATGTAATTCATGGAATGAATTCTTAACTTGAATTTATTGCCACAAAATATAGTGATGGCTGGTAAGTCGCATGGCTTTAAAAAGGAATTGAACAATAGGTCTCCATTAGGAGCAGCATGCTTCCAAATACCAGTTTTCAAGAGAACAATGATGGATAAGAGATAGGTCTCCAGCTCCTGCTTGCAAGGGCTTTAGAGCATCTAGTTAGCCAAAGCTGGTCTAAAATGATAAGCAGACCCATTATTCTCCTATGCACATCTTCACAAAGCACTAGGAAAAGCACTTAGCATGAAATAAAGACACTGAGGGGGCATCAGGGACTGACTGGCATTTTGTATTTTGTTTCTACCCATCCTTTCTTGTCAAGCAGGAAGGGCATACTCCAAATCCCACATGCAAACATGTATCAACTACTAGGGGGGTTCAGCAGAATATTCTGTCATGGCACCTGCCCTCTGGAACATCATCCTTTTTGGAAATCAGATGGGGCCTGATCAGGCCTGGCTGGCTGATGTGCTTCCTTAAATCAGTAACACCACCCTATAAACGCTCACAGAAGAAATGAGAAACAGAAGACCCAGGAATAACTCTGCCTCGGCTGAAGTTTTCTTCAGATATAATTCAGGAGACGATCAGAGTGTAAATTTGCCAATGAAACTTCTCAGTTGCCTGAATAGAAGCTAGCAAAGAACCACATATTACGAGGTGCCAAATCACGCCTGTACTTTGTTATTATTCATCATCGTTTTTCACTCGCGCAACGCCGCTCGACGACAGAGGGATATAGACGGCCGGCTAAAAACTTGAGACAATTCACGGGGCACGAGTTTTCTGGAGCAAAAAAAATAAAAAAATAAAAATCCTTTGTTTCTTGCTGCAGCGGGCGAAGGCGACGAAGAGGAATGGCAAGTTCGGGACGGACGTGTGCCTTCGGCATCTCCCGTTCGTGCCTTGCCAGCTCCCCGCCTCCGCCTCCGCTCCTTCCAACGAGGGCAGCGGCAGCAGCTGTCCCATTGCTGACATTCCCCCTGCCGAGCATTCCAGGCCTCTGAGGTAATGGGGCTTCAAACACAGAGGGCTGTACTTTTAACGACCACACCGTATCCTTCCGCATGGCTGGAGCCAATGGGAACGCCTCCAAAAGGGGAACGAGGAAGGAAAGGGCGGGGGGGGGATAGAGGGGGGAGGGGGAAACCTTGAGCGCTCGGAGAAAAGCTCTCCTTGTGCTCCCGCAGCCTTCCTCTGTCAAGAGAATTGGCTGGCGAAGGGGACGGCCCGCGTTGATCCTCCCACCTTCTCCCTCACTTTCCGCCGAGTGGAATGATATCCAGACTCAATTTGGGGGTGTTGATGTTGTTGTTGGGAGGCAGGAAGTGAGGCACGTTCGCACTCTTTGAGTGCCCGAGAGGAGAACCGAGAGGCGGCTCGCTTTAAACAGGACCTTCCTTTCTCCCTTCCCCCTTCTCGAAGGAATAAATAACCTGTGAAATGGCTTCGTCTGAAGCGCTCTCGGGGCTGCTGTCGGGATTTTGCAGCTAAAGGAGACCTTTTTGTTTTTGCCTTGGGTTTTCGCAACAGGTAAAGTGAGCCAGCCGGTGGCGATGGTGGTGCTGGGCAAAGGATATTTTTTTGGGGGGGGTGGGGGTGGGGTGGGATTGCCTTTGGTTGNAAGGATATTTTTTTTGGGGGGGTGGGGGTGGGGTGGGATTGCCTTTGGTTGTTTTATTTTAAGATGGTAACGTTTCCAAAGTAGGATTCGTGGTTTCTTCACTCACTTTGGAAAAGTCCCCATTCAGACTCCGGAAAGGTTGCAGTAAAGAGTAAATGGCAAGTGGATTCTCTCCTTGACATAATTAGGAGAGGGCGGGCAAAGGAGGTTATTTCACAGTAAAATCGGTCTTGGATGGCAAAGTGGTTCGCGACATGCTCTGTAAGTAAATTAAACCTGGTTATCTTTTTTCCTTACCTTTTCCTTTCTCGCTTCCTGTTACTCCTTTTAATCTCTATCTGGTTGAGTCTGACTAAAGGATGTAACATCGTTTCTAAAATAAAATTGTCTCTTCATCTGCATAATATATCTCACAAACGACAGAAAAGAGATGAAGCATCTTTGTGTAGGAAACTAAACCGAGTTATGTATGGAGATATTTTTCTAAGCAGTTATAGTGCTTTGCATTCTCAGTGGCCTCTATTCTAATTCTGTGCACCAGTGAGAGGAAAAAACTAATCTTCAGTGTTTTATGGGATGCATTTGATGTGTGGATTAAGATCAAAATGGTTTGAGACCATCTTCTATATTGGCACATCCTATTCTTAACAAAATAATGTTAACATGTTCTCTTGCTCTTTTGCTTTAAAATATATTGTAATGGAATGAACATTATATACATACACACACACACATATATATATATATTCTGTCCATTTTTTATTTTTTGAAATAAAAATATGTAAGCTGAAGAAGGGAGATTTATCATTTTCCTTGACGTATATAATACTTCCCACTTCTTTTATTACTGTATGGAATTCTTTTGCAATCCAATCTGTAAACAAAGTTATATGGGAAATATTGCTGGTTATATTTTGCATACTAAAACATGGGATAAAACAGATTCTTGTGAAGAGTTCTAGGACTGCTATGATTTCAACATACATTTTATTGGATTTACTAATCTCTGTACCCTAACTAGGCAGAATGGAGACTATTTGAAAGAGGCGAATATGGCGAAGTCTAACATGACAGCAGCTGGTAGCAGAAAGTAACAGCTGCTAAACAAAACTGTTTGTGCTGTGTTAGCAAGAATTGTGCTTGGCTAGCGTGGAAACTTGTTGAATAGGATTGAAGCATGATACCTCCTCCACCCATCCGCTGGCATTTTCTAATTGACTTGCTGTAATATGGCTGCATTCTCTGTGGCTCATTTTTGGAAAGTTACAAAAATTAGGAAGATACATTTTAAAATGTTTTGCCCTTCTGATTTTTCTGAAGTGTAAAAAGAGGATTCATTGTCAGGAAAATTAACATTTTAAAAATATTCCTAAGTCAAAAAAATCAGTCTAATAAAGAATGAATCCAATAGAAGATGCAACATGGTGCACCATCTAGCCAAAAGTAAGTGTTGTATGGCAATACACTGAAGTCAGTGAAAGTGACCATACTCATTCAAAAATAAGTCCCAGTAATTTAAAATAGGTCTTAGTATCATATTAAACATGGATGCAACTATAGGCTTAAGCCTATGCTTAATGTTTCTAAATGAGAACATTAGAGCTGTAAGTATTTGTTGGAATATGTAATATGGTATAAGGAATAATTGAAGAAGCTTTAGAATTTAATGCATTAATAATTGTATATGTGATTAAATATGGTGAAATGTCAAACTTCAGGCATATTTCTGAGATAGCATATTTAATATATAATTAAAAACCTTGTAGAATGTTGTAATATGGTACTTGCATCTAGGTGGTATCATGGGTGGGATGCTACCGGTTCTGCTTGGCTCTATAGAACCAGTAGCTCTGAAGAGCAGCAGATACAGAACCGGTTCTGTGTTTGCTGCTGTTTGGCCCACCTGCCCGCTTGGGCACTTACCTGTACTTTATTTCCTGCTTTTTCAACCTCAGCTGCTTTGCGTGGCACAGCTGAAGTTGAAAAAGCAGGGGAAAAGAGGCTTTTTGAATGCTGTGCACCTGCGCGCAATGCTTTTCAGCTCTCTCAGAGGATAGCCTAAGGTTAATGTACATGCACAAAACATAATCACCAAACCAGTAGTAAGGCCAGTTGAATCCCACCCCTGCGTAAAATATATAGTTTTGTGCTGTACTGAGGTTGTAGATGAATATGATGAGGAATGACAACAGTTTAAAAGATTAACACATGTAGTTTTTAATATAGTAACAGGGACAGAGTCGGAGGACTATCATTTATACATCCAATTGTAATACTTCTAAGGTCAGTATTGGAGCTTCTGATAATTATGAATTATTACTGGAATGGATCCATGCCTTGATCATCTTGAATAAGAAGTAAACAGAGGTCCAAATTGAAAAATATTCATTTTTCATTTAATGAGATAAAAAAGTAACTTTCCCGAGTAATAGCATTAGTACTGTTCACAAAGGATTGAGATTCAGCAGTGTAGTGGCAAACTGTCTTCAACAGACTATAGAAAACAAACAAGTTCATCATGACATGTTAATCAGGTGTGAGATTCATCCTGATGATGTCCTTAAAGTACTCATGAGCAGTCCAACTTGTTCGTTGTCTGGTTGAAGACATTTCAACTTCAAGTATATTTTCTACTTGCTAGATTTCCTATATTTTTATTGCCGCTTCTTTTTGGAAATTAAAAAAACTTTCATGAATACTATATGGAAAGGTGTGATAGTTGCAAATATGTCCCATGGTTGAAAGCACTACATTTCACTTCCTTAAAATCATCTTGCTCTAAAATAGTCATAAATGTAGTTGCCTTTGATTGAATGAGTTGTGAATTACAGAAGTAATATAGTAATACATGTTACTACTTCATGAATAAAATGCAATTTCTAGATCATGTTTTCAGCATAACATTAATAGTGAAGGATCATATATCACACTAGGTATAATGTAACTTATTTACATCACCAGAACAGTAATATAACATCCTAGCTGGATACCCATGCTTCTCAACAAAACTATGTGATTGGGCTATGCAGAAGAAATTCGGTTCACAATCAGTTGGCTCGCTGGTGGTCAGTGGTTGAAACAGATAAGGGTTTCCTTTCTTTTTCCCTTTACTTTTCCCTTTCCATTCCTTTCCCCATTCCATTCCTTTCCTTTCCATCTTTCCCCCTTTCCATTCCCTTCCTCCTTTCCTCCTTTCCCTTCCCTTTCTCCTTTCCTTTTATCTATCTATCTATCTATCTATCTATCTATCTATCTATCTATCTATCTATCTATCTATCACTGTCTGTCTGTCTGTCTGGTCAGCAAAAGTGCTGTAATATACAATCCTCCAACAGTTTCCGCAAAGGTACTTTTTTTCAGGCCAACTGGACTTTCTGGTTTTTCTTTGAAGATGCTTTGCTTCTCATCCAAGGAGTTTCTTCAGCTTTGATTAGATGGTGGCTGATAAAGATACTACAATGTTTGATGCCAAAGTAGCTTCTTGTTGGGAAGTGTAGTTTGCATCCTTTTAGAGAGTCGTTGAGGCAACTTGGAGGTTTGCCTGTATTCTTGGGTCACCTGAGTGGTGCAAATGGCTGTGGAGTTACTGAGGTAACGGAACGTGAGGCAACTGGCAGTTGGAACAGAGTTCTTTTCAGGTAGGGAGGGGGAGTAGAACTCATTAGCATCAGAGTATGTTAATTACTGTATTAGGAAATACTAATGACCTAATGGTCATTTTGAAAAATCCTTTCTTAGCGAGCACCTAGAAGCCAAGAGGAACATATGTGCCAAATTTCAAGTTTGTAGGCTTTATGATTCTGGAGATTTTGTGATGCTGCGTGAGTGGTATTTTGCTTTTATATATATAGATGTATGTAATGTAATATAATGTAATTACAATACATTAACCTGAATAGTTTAGCATAGAGGCGCACAATTGGGCCCTTCCAAAAGCCTTGGATATGACACACAGGTATCTCTCATATGTTAGGAGTAAAAATGAACAAATTCATTGGATAATAACAATTACTTATTTTAATAAAGATTCAATTATAATCAAAATAAATAATGCAATTAATTTAATTTTGTCCATCAGTACTTTTCGGAGTATGACCTCTGACACAGCATCAAAGACCAGGTGAGATCTCTGGCCTACAAAAGGTTGGACCTTTGTGTATATGCACATTATATAAAGATATGTATCAATTTGTTGCATCTAACGGGTCCTAGGTAAGATGCCTTCTCAGTAGTGGTCCCTGCCCTCAGTAGTGGTCCACCTCAGAATCAGCAAGCCCCAAGATTTCCAATAAGTCTTGAAGACCTGGCGTATCCCACAAGTATTAGGTAGTATGTGGTTGAAGCTCACAAAAATTGTTTGTTGGATGTGAGGGAGGTGTTGCTTTATGGAGTACTAGAAATATTTTTGTTGGTTTTTATATGCCATGTTATTTCAGGAGTGTGTGTGTGTGTTTTATAGTTTATAATAAACATGTTATGGCTTAGTGGTTCTTGCGAGTGCAGTCAGTTCCTTATTGAAGACATTATATTTTGGCATAGGATTATCTGTGAACCATATTGATATCCTAGCCTTCTTTATGTTGTAAAGAATGTAGGAACGTGCAGAATTGTGTATTTTTCTATGTAGTTTTATTATTGAAATATGTGCAACATTCTCATCAGCTTCTGCTGATATTGCTAAAATTTTATTTATTATAGATTGGTGCTAGTAAAGATTTATAATAAATCTTTCTAATACAAGATTTTCCTGGTGTTTATTACTGAAGCTCTCTATGCAGTTTACAATAAAACACAAAAAGAAAATAAAGACACATTAAAACATATTCAAAAAAATAGAAATAAAGACCATCATACCATGACCATGGAAAGGCATTTGTCAAAATCTGAAGCAATATAAATTAAAATATGATTAAGAGGCTTGGAAAAATAAAAATGTATTCATTTCAAAATAATACTAATGTGGGCACCAGTCAAACTTCTTTAGGAAGGTTATTCCATAAATAGGGTAACATCACAAAAACACTTTCTTTTGTAGAAGCTCATGTCACCTTCCTTGGTGGCGTCATCTGAAAAAAGACCTCATTAGAAGATTTTAAGGTTCAGGTAGCTACATATGGGAGAAAGTGCTCCTTCAGATAATCTGGTCTTAAGCCTTTGATGGTTTTAAAGATGAAAAACAGCACTTTGAATTGGGCCCAGAACAAACTGACAAACAGTGTAGATGGCGAAGTACTGGTATAATAGATGCATATCACCCAATCTCAATGAGCACTTAAGCTGCTCCACTTTGAACCAACTGAAATTTCTGGAGAATATTCAAAAGCAGCCTCTTTTAATGCATTGTAATAATCCAGTTGAGAAACTGAACATGAATAACTGTTGCAAATCTTTTTCCAGGTAAGAAGAGCAACAGAGATTATTAGTAGCCTGGAGGCTAAAACATATGTAGAATGATTGCAGAAATTAGGTATGTTTGTTTAATGACAAGAAGAGAATAGGGGTGACATGATAGCAGTTTTCCAATACGTAAGGGGCTGCCACAAAGAAGAGAGTGTCAGCTATTCTTCAAAGCAGTTGAGGGCAGGACAAGAAGCAATGGATGGAAACTAATCAAGGAGAGAACAAACCTAGAGATAAAGAGAACAATTAATCAGTGGAACAGCTTGCCTTCAGAAGTTGGGGATCCTCCATCATTGAAGCTTTTTGAGAAGAGTTTGGACAACCACTTGTCTGAAATGATATAGGATCTCCTGTTTGGGCAGGGTTTGGACTAGAAGACCTCCAAGATCCCTTCCAGTTCTGTTACTGTTTATTAGAAAGGTGATACATCAGCTGCAATTGGTAAATCAGAAGAAAGGTACTCCATTCTGATGAGGTCACCGGAGCCTCAACAAATCATGCATTTACAACCATCTCTAAACTGCAAATCTTTTAGCATTAGAACAGACCATTCCAGTACCAGAGGAACATCATTTAACCGGACAGATACGACACTCATAAACAATACCTCCATTTTCCACAGCACTGTTTATTACGTACATGTTACATCTCAGCTCACATCTCCAGAAAGCCATTCCCAGCAGCTTCACATAGATGTAAGAGGATAAGATGGGACCATGAAAGACTCCAAAGCCCAAATACTATGAGTCAGAAGAATAACCTCCTAGCACCTTCTTCTGGAAATGACCATCTAAGTCTGATCAAATAAAACCAACTTTTATTTTATTTTTATTGTCAACATGTGTACAATGACATTGGCTAAGTCTCCCTTTGTGCACCCCCACAACACAACTCACAGTGCAGACAAAAAAGAAAAAATCCCTAACCCAGTGAATTCTACTAACAAACACGCTATGTATACATCATAGTAGGAGTCACACCAGAGTTGCTTGTTGAAATGGGCAGCCATAGGAATGGAATAAATAAATAAAGCTTCTGCCATTCCAGGAGGATACCATGGTCAATGGTATTAAAAGGTGCTGACAGGTCCAAGAGGATCAACAGAGTTACACTCAGCTTGTCCTTTTCCTGACACAGTTCACAGGATGACTTTACACTAGTTTCTATTCAGTTTCTTGCCAAGTCTGCAAGTGGTTTGAAATGGATCTAGAAAATCAGTTTAAACCAAGACAACCTGGTTGATTAACCATCATGATACAAAGAGACATGCTGTATCTACTGCATGGTTGCCTGTTATGTAACAGGTAGCAGATTAAAAGTGTTAATATAATTGTTGGTGTAAAATTAAGGGTGGGATGGGGAGAGAACCACCAATTCTTTCTCAGGTTGTTCGCATCCTACTTTTACTAAGAAAAATAATAATAGCCCAGCCCACATCCTTAAGTGGGATATCTTAAGATACTATACAGTAAAGCTCCAAACTTTCTTCTTTAACTTACCTAGTTAAGAAACTGGACTTTTTTGAGCAGTGACCTTACTAAACTTAAGCAAAAATATTTTTACTGATCAATTTAAACAATTCATATAGCTGCCCATTTCCCAATGACTAAATGGTAAAATCCAAATGAGAACGCAATATAAAATGAATACCCAGAATAAACAGTATGTAAGGACTAATATCATTCCAAGTCTATCCAAAGACTGGAACTCACACATTCTCAACCCTGCTTAATCTTCCAATCCAAAATCCTGAGGCAATTAGGTCTCTAATGCCTAATGAAAGATCAACAGGATCAAGACCATTCTCAATCTCTAGGCTAACGTTGTTCCAACGGCAAGTGCTGTGGCAGAGAAAACATGATTCGTAGGCCTTATAACATGTCAGTGCTGAATAGATGAGTTCTGGAGCATGGCCACACTACTAATTTTGGTGGTATGAGCAGAGATAATTGAAACAAGCAGACCCACAAATAATGTCCTTTGCTATGTAAGGTTTTATGGATGATCATCAGCCCCTAAAACTGCACCCAGAAGCCTTCTGGGAGCCACTGCAGCTCACAGATCAGAATAATATATGAGTATATTGTGAAACTCCCAAAACTGCCTGCCTTACTGCATTCTGGACTAATTCGAGGGCAACTCAGTATAGGGTGTATCACAGTTGTCCAAACTCCTAACTCAGAAAACAGCATGATTATTGCCCAAGAAGAACTTCTTTTTCAGTGGGAGCTGTGAATCCAGGAAGGCTCAAAAATTGCTCATCCAGATCCCCAGAGCTTCCAGACATCAGGAAAAACCCTCAACAACATTATTTGGCTGATCCAAGATGGATATGCATAATTGCCAATGTACTGGTGATGCCTCACCCTGTGATGCCTCTCGCCCTGTGTCTCAAGGTGACTTCGCTCAGTGGCTTCATGTAGAGATTTTTAAAAAGTAGGGAGAGGGTAGCAGAGTCTTAAGTTCAACCTTTCCATACCCTTTTCCATCATCATAACTGGAAAGGCCCCAGGGAAATGAGGAAACTATTATAATATTGTACATCTTATAGGAAATACAGGCACATCCTGATCGTTCAAACTGATTGCAGATTTCTTTGCCCTGGTGAATATCTTCTGAAAACCAGAGAATCTTGATAAATATCATGGTCTCTTTTTCACTATAATCGACAATATGCTTATATTGGAGAAGAAGGCTAAGTAATTGTAAGCCTAGGACAGGATGTACAAATCCATTCCTCTTTCTATTGAAAGAACCATTGAAACAATGTAGTTGTTTGAAATTTTGAAGGTATGCCTTTTCAGTGGCCTCTGCTGAAGGTCCCTGCTTTTTGGAATAGTGTTCTGATATGGGTGGCTGCAATAGTTGAATAAGCCAAATAAATTATAGCAAATTACAGTCATGGTCACTATTTTATTGTTTCAGCAGGTCTCTTTTAACATACATGTTGCTTTTGTTTTGTGATTGTTGATTATTTTTGTATACAATCCAGAATCATGTTGAATTGGGCAGACATAAAATATCCCAAATAAATTAACCATAACAGATAACAGATAATCAGAACTGGAAGGGATCTTGTAGGTCATCTAGTCCAACCCCCCATCCAAGCGGGAGACCCTACACCATTTCTGACAAATGGCAGCCTGATCTCTTCTTGAAAGTCTCAAGTGATGGCGCTCCCACAATTTGAGGGCAAGCTGTTCCATTGGTTGATAGGTCTCACTGTCAGAGAGTTTCTCCTTATTTCCAGGTTAAAAGTTTCTCCTTATTTCCAGGTTAAAATATTAAATATTTTAAATAATATGAAATATTATGGAAATAATAAGTGTCCTTAATGTAGGGATTGATGAGAGGTTTCCATTTAGCCTACTTCATCTTATACATTTTGGTTTATTTCTTGCTTTTTAAACCAAATAAAGTACAGACAAGAATGGGCAGATCTCTGTCCTTCCAAAGCTTTCAGAATGATTTTGAAAGTTGTCACATGATCACATTTATGATATTTCAGAAAACTTGGAGTACATGTTTTTAAAAAATGTGCAGGTAGGGAAAATAGGAATTGGGTAGTAATATAATGAAACCATTGAATTATGCAAAGTTGGGACATCAGTCCAGATGGGTTTTTTTTTTTTTTAGTTTTTGAGAGGATGGCTTATTTTCTNTTTTTTTTTTTTTTAGTTTTTGAGAGGATGGCTTATTTTCTTGCTTTTGTTTTTTCAGGTCTGTGAAACCTGAATAAGTTTTCCACACTATTTTGTTCAACTGAAAATATATGGGAAATGTTATCAACATTTCTCAGTGCTAATACTATGGCATATGAGTTTGGGAGCTTCAGTTAATCGATAACTCACAATATTAAATGCTTTATATTGAGGTGTTTTATATTTCTATTAAACAACATGTAACCCAATCCTTTCATATATATTTCCTTACCTAAAAAGAGAAATAGAATGACTATGGGTAGGGAGCATTAGCAATTATCACCTTCCTGCTGGCTTCTCCATTTTTATAACCTTCCTGCTGACTTCTCCTTTGATGTTGCTTGTGAGAAGTTGGCAGGGAGTATAAGAAATAAGACCACCTCCTTCTCCTCCTTGACTGACCCAGGGCACTGGATACCACTTTGCTGGGGGTAGGTGGAACAAAAGAAGCCATGAATCATGAAGAAAACTATCCCTGTTTCACAATTGGGTCTGTTCCTAAGGGCCCTCTCCCTACAGGGAGGAAGAGGACTCACCCATAATTACCAAGCCACCTCAGCCAGGCCTATCTTGCCAGCAGCATCCAAGTTGCTTCCTTGTCCTTCCCTCATCACCCACTGCTATTAAGAGATATCAAATTTCAACCTCAGTTGCAAAGCAGCCAACCCCAACCAGCTGATTGCACGCAGAGACTAGAGAGGCAAGAAAGGCGACAGGGATACTTCCCTCCCATCTTATCTTGTTCCACACAGTCTATGGGTTTCTGAGAAATGTAGTCTGTTGGCATTGTGGTGCAGAAGCAGCCACAACTTTTCCAAATTTCATTCCTGTGGGAGTCATAGATTCTGGCATTCTGTAACTTAGTTCATCTGAATTATCTTGGTTCAATAATTGTTGTCCTATAACTTCCAAATTCTCCCAGTTGAACGGTACAAACAAACACTCAAAGGTTTATTATATAAACCATATAATTTCTATTTAGATTCCATTACCCAAAATTGGTTATAAATTTGGTCATACAATGTTTACATCTCTCAACTAATTATTAGAGAAATTAACCTTATGTCCCAGAAAAAATGTGAGAGACCTGGTAAGAACATGAGGTGGGAAGATCTCAGTTCAAATTTTATCTAAACTGTGAATTTATGAGATGTGGTCTTACCTTTAATCTTTTTTTCTCTTTTTTATTATTTGTTTAAAATGAATAACATTTTTGTAACCGATGTTAGGGAAGGTTTATGGAGGTGCTAATTAAGTAGTTGGGGAATGTTACATAAAAATAATTATACCATAGTGAGTAATATGTGGCTGGTGTAAATTGGTCTTATAAGCTATTAAAATGTGAAAATACTTCTGAGCCTTGTTTTAATTCAGTCAGTTTCCCCCTCTTTCTTTCAGAATTTTTGTGGATGCTTCCTTTATTCAGAACTTGGAAGAAAACCTGTCACTTTTTAATGGCTGCCGCTGCTGGATGATCATCTGAAACTCTTAATAGAAGGGAAAATATTGCCAGATGGTTTTCTGTCGGCTTTTTGTAAATGAGTGAAGGAAGAAATGCCTCTACCTTTTGGGCTGAAGTTGAAACGAACTCGACGCTATACAGTATCTAGCAAGAGCTGCTTGGTAGCCCGCATTCATCTACTTAACAATGAGTTTGTGGAGTTCACACTATCGGTGGAAAGCACTGGGCAGGAAAGTCTGGAGGCTGTGGCACAGAGACTTGAACTTCGAGAGGTAGGAAACATGGCTGTTGGCATCTCCACCTTGGAATATAAGAGGATTAAAAACTAAATTATAGTAGGTCAGATTCAATTTTATATTTACCCTATTACTATTGTCTGCTGTCTACAATATGTATTCAAGTGTATTGAACAAACAGCAATCTTGTCACACAATTATTTTTGACTGAAAGTAGCAGGAATTTGAACTTGATCTTTTATGCACAAAACAAAGCAGGCTTTCAGTCAGTGATGTAGAGTTCCTCCATCTTTCTGCACAATGGCTTCTCTAGCATTATTTGGTTTTGACATTGTTCATTGCCCAAAGTCAATTGGATTGAGATGGGCAGCTATAGAAATTGAATAAATAAATAAATAAATAAAGCATTCACATAAACAAAACTGGATTTTGCAATTTAAAAATATCTCTACAAGTGTACCCGCATGTAGCAAAAGCTATAAAGAATCTTCACTAATAATGGGTTGTGCTATAAATACCTGAGAGATTATATTTAGATTGCCTGGAGTAATAAGGTTACAGTCTAGGAACAGATATTAAAAACAAGAAGAGAAATAGAAACAAATGTATTCTTAACTTTAACAAGAGCAGTTCCATTGAAATGAAGTAATGCCTTATTTACCTGTGAAGTGTGTAGTGATTATAATATATATATAACAAGATTCTGCTTCATATTTACGCTCTTCAATGAACATCACTGACATGGTTGTTTGTACTGTCTTGAGTTCATTAAAATTTTAGTAATTATCAGTACATAATTGTTAATCCAACAATTGGGCAAAATGTTGCGCTAGTATCCCATTATTATTCTGTTCAGTTTTCCAACCAATGAGCCAGCTGTATTTTTTTCAGCATATTCAACTCCCACTCTGAACATATTACAGACCAATATTGACAACACCAAATGCATTAAATACAACAGGTGGAGCTCTTTAGATTTATTTGCCTCTGAAGATTTTTCTATGTTTATAAGGGTAAATATTAGAGTTCTGTCTCTTGTTTTTCAGTAATTTATTTTTCATTAGCTAATTAGTCCCAAAGGTGCTTTTTCCAAGAGACACCTGGACTTTCTGGTTTTTCTTTTTTCTTTGAAAATATTTCGCTTCTCATCCAAGAAGCTTCTTTAGTTCTGATTGGATGATGAGGAATGGAAGGATTTATACTCCTTGCAGACAGTGGATATTTGCATTCTTTTAGCAGGTCGTTAAGGTCACCTGAAGGTTTATCTGTGTCATCAGGGTCACCTGAGTACTACAAATTGGTGTGGCACCTTCTTGGAACTGTTGAAAGGACTGTGTTGGAGATAGATGATGTTGTTTCTCATCCCCTCTGTTGAGAGAGGGCTATTCAGTTTTGACACAGATGGCTTCTTTAGCCCCTCTTTCAAACCAGCAATCCTCTCTGTCCAAAATGTGGATTTTGTTGTCTTCAAAAGAGCGGCCTATGTCTTTCAAATGCAGATGGACTGCTGAATCTAGTCCTGATGTGTTTGTTCTCCTTTGTTGTGCCATGCGTTTTGATTCTCACCACCCACTGCAGCACAAAATGGAGTCATCAGAACCTTACATCACCAAGCTGAAGGCCTGCCTACCAGCAAAGGTGGAAAGAAAAACAACATAAACATGTCAAGGAAGCCCTCAGAACATGTGGCTATCCCAAGTGGGCCTTCATCAAATCCCCCAAAAGACCCTATAGGAGCTCCTCTGTAACAGACAATGATGAGAACAATAAAGGAAGCAACATTGTCATTCTGTATATTGCAGGCATACTGGAAAAGCTCAGGAGGATCTTTAGTCACCAAAGGATACGTGTACACTTCAAACCCAAGAATACACTAAAGCAGAAGTTTGTCCACTCCAAGAATAAAACACTCAGACAGAAACTGAGCAACGTGGTATATGCAGTACAATGCAATGAGCCATGTGCAGATCTGTACATTGGTAAAACGAAATAACCACTTCATAAACGCATGGCACAACATAGGAGAACAAATACATCAGCACTAGAGTTTTCTACTATGACCAGCTATCTTGTCTGTTTGAGGGGATTTGTTTTTAAATTACATTTTATTTCTACTTTATCCTAAGGAGCCTAGGAAAGCATACCTTTAAAATACAAGGTAGATTAGGCCGAAGGAGAAACTTTGATTTAAGGTAATATAAAAAATATAAACCATGCTTATCAGTAAATAGAATGCAATCTAAACCAAGACTGATATGAGGATGTCGAGACAGTCTCTTGTCATGACATATTATTAGTAAATGTAATGTGAACTTGTGAACCTTACTATTTCTAGGTACCAGTTAACATTTCTCTTCAAAACATAATATTTGAAACATTATGAAGAGGACATTATCTGATACATTATATTGTATGGTTATATTTCCTACTTCTAGATTTGTATTTTGGTTCAAGTTAGTAAAAAATAGGTCACAAATTAGTGAAGAAAAAAATTTTTTTTCTTTGTGGCTTATTTTATTACAAGTGTTTATTGGGCTTTAAAAAATATTTTGGGAGCAGATATTTCTAGCAGTCCCAGTGCTATGGACTATTTATATCCTACATTACATGTTTCTAATTAGTTGGCAAAGTTAATAGCCTTATAAGTAAGTGAGACACTGAGTCCTGACATTTTTGAACAATTGCTTACAGTAATTACATTATGCAATCATAAATGCTTGCTTCTAGAATACTAGAACCACACTACATCACATGATGAGCTGTTCTGAAAGATAAAGAGATTCCTGTGATTATTTGAACTTAAAAAGCTAGTTGTAGGAATTGAGGTCCCCCACCCCCTTGCCTTGTTTTTGCTAATCCTTCATCTGAGGCTGCTTGAGTCAATCTCCAGCAGCTGATGTTTTGCATTATTTTTGTGAAGCAATTTGTTGTGTGGTTTCATCTGTTTAGAATATAGTGTGAAAATATCTTAACGATACTTGGAAATATTTTATATTCCCAGTTTCAAGAAACATAACTTAAAATATCCATCTAGTTAGAGTCTTCTTAGATATTAAGATTAAGTAAATACATTGTAACAGTCTTAATACCATTATCAAAGAATGAATCAGTACAATATTGGGAGATATATATATATATATACACCAATATTGTACTGATTCATTCTTTGATAATGGTATTAAGACTGTATTAAGATTATTCTTTGATAATGGTATTAAGACTGTATTAAGGTATTAAGATATATATATATATATATATATGTATATATATATATATATATATATATATATATATATATATATATATGTCACATATCAACACAAATATATATATCAGTCACATAGCCATTCACATGCTTTGCAACTGGCACACAATGTCACAGGTAAAAACTGTAAGTTCAGGCACAGTTCATTTAGTAATTGCATTACTTTACTTCAGATCAAAGGGAAAGTAAGGTGTAAGCCTAGTCATGGTCACATGATTTTCAAGCTGAGTGACCAAGTTGCATATTCCCAATAGTGCTCACTAAGCAAGGACTGCTGTAGTGAGAGAGAGGACATGTATCTGCATGCTTACACATGCAATCAATTGTTACTGTAATAGATCACGATCCCAGCTTGAATAATTGTCTATCCTAATGCAGAGCAAGTGTCTACACACAGACTCCAGCAGCGGTCACCAACTGGTGGGCCCACTGGTGGACCATGAGAAAATTTTTGGTGGGCTGCAGAGAAATCTCACCCCCAGAGCACCCCCCCAAAGCAATTATATCCAGGCTGTGCAGAAACACAAGGCTGCGCCCCCCCGTTGCCTGCAGGAACCCTCCCGCCCATTCACTCCTTACCTGGCAAAGTTGCCTGCTAAATTGCTATTTTCCTTTTTCTGACCCTCAGGTGTTGGTTGGATTCTTGTTTTCTAGCTAGTCTTTAGAACTTTGCCTGTGCTTTTAAGCACAGCCAAACTCCCTTAGGACTGAAGGTTCTGTTATTCAGTGCAGACTCATGGCAAGCAAATCTGAGAGACTGAGCTAGCCGATGGCTACAAATTTGCCTGATTTGGGGTAAAAGTTGCTCTTTTTTAAATAAAAATTCAATATTTACATACATGGTATGCTATGAGTTAATTTTGTGAGTTTGCTTGCTAGCAAATTTTGTGTGACAGACTCAGATAGCCAACTGTTGATAGAATAGATCTCTAAGTGAACCTGTGATTCTGTGAGCAAACTCAATCAGCTGGTCTGCTTTGCCTGCTTTTGGGTAAAAGTTGGTCTTTTTTAATAAAAAAAATTCAATATTAGTATAAATATTTATAACATTTCCATACAAACCATGCCCAGCCAGTCACATGACCACCAAGCCACATCTACAAATTAGGCCATGCCCACCGAACCAGTTAGTGGTCCGTGGGATTTAAAATTATGACTTTGGTGGTCCCTGAGGTCCAAAAGGTTGGTGACCCCTGCTCTACAGGACCTAGGCATGGCTGAGAAATGCTAAAGAAAGATCTTGCACATCATTTAAGTGAATTCAAAAGAGATGTAAGTGAAGTCAAATATAGTGTAGAAAGTTACAGATTAAGTTGGGTTTGCAAACTTTGCAGCACCACCACGTCTGAAAATGCCAAAGCCCTGTGAGAAGAAATGCACCTGCTCTCAATAATTTTCAACCTGTATAGCAAATGAAACAATGATAGAATCCTGCCACCTAACAACACAGAATCAGTTTGGTATAATAGTTAAGGCATCATGGTAGAAACCAACAGTTGAGTTTTAGTCTTGCCTTTGGCACGAAGCCAGCTGGGTAACCTGGGGCCAGTCATTCTCAGCCCTAGGAAGCAGCCAGTGGCAAACCACTTTTGAAACATTGCCAAGAAAATTATAGAGACTTTCAAGGCAGTTGTCTAGAGTAAAAAAAAATGGCTAAAAAAAAAACACCTTCCATTTGAAGTGAAAACCAAAGCAACTAAATTCAGAACCATACCACTTAACCTAAAGGATCAGCCTGCCAGTCTGTACAACTCCTGAAATTCAGGTTGTGCTTTCAAGGTAGCTATTTGCTTCTCTTCTCTCCACCCTTACCTTGGAACAATATCTGTTATTTACAGCAACAGCTATGTGGGTGACCTGCCTGAGCAGAGTGGGAACAAACTCTGGCAGTAATTTGGCCCCAGCTGTGCATCTCTGCAGTATTGTTCCAGAGCCCTTCTATGTCGTCTTCTTAACATTGATCCAGCCATGATTACAGTCAACTTAGGCTTCCATGACAAGATCTCTGTGGATCCACATTGAAGAGGTGTCAGATCAGATTTCTATTCTGCCAAGAGAAACGCCTGTCTAGGTTGATTGGGAACAAATTCTTGTGCTCGAAACCATTTCTGGCATCCCCCTTAAATCTGTTCCTGAACATTGCCCACTAAAAATGTTTGTACAAGACAGATATAAACATGAGGAAGATATGAGCATAATTCCTTTTACCCATTTGACAGAGCAGTGTTTTTTCAGCTGTACTTGTTGAAGTACAGCTCCTAGTACCTCCAACTAACCATTGCCAATTATGAGGAATTCTAAAGAACTTGTGAGAGATTCTTCTCACACTGATAGAGTCTGCAGGTATTAAAACAGGGAACACATGCAGACTTCTTCATGGAAGAGGCAAGTTTCTAGCCCACTGCATTGAAACAAACATGAAAAAATGAACAAGCATTTTGCCTGCTTCAAATGCCTCTGTGAAAGTATTTCACTTGAAAGTAATCACTGGAATTTTGGGGTTATAATTGTTAACCTTCCTTCTGATAAACATATTTCACAAAACTCCGAGATTGCCTCTTGAATTAACTATTTTGAAGCAGCCAAGAATGAAGTCTGACACAGTTATGATTTCAGCATTAAGTGGAGAGCCTTAATCCCTTCACACTCATTACTGAACTACTTATGTCTATGGAAAGTTCTGAAGTAGAAGAAGAATATCACACAGATTTTGATAACAAATTAGCTGTTAGTGTCAGACAAGAGAATTTTTCACGTACTTTCTTTTTTGGAGGAGGAAGATTCATGTCAATTAGACCACCTGAAGTTATACAATCATATTACTGGCAATGAGGTGATTTACATGAGATAATTGTTTACATAGCTGTGGTATAATGTTTTGGCTATTTTAGGTTTGGTTAAATTGTGAATTAAACAGGATTTAAGTGTATGGTTGGTGAAGTTCCATATGCAAAATATTCATTAACTTGACAGATTAGCAGAATGCTAAGAATCATGCCTAATTTTCAAAGTACACTGCTCAAAAAAATAAAGGGAACACAAAAATAATACATCCTAGATCTGAATGAATGAAATATTCTTATTAAAT
>BHFT01048072.1:0-32578 GCA_004320025.1 Laticauda laticaudata | reverse complement strand
TCCAACGGATGGCAAGCTTTTTTGTCCATTTTACATCCTCTTTGCATCCATTGGTGCAGTGTGACATGGGCTTTAGTCTTTTCAGCCAGCACAGTTTATCTGTCATGATACATTGTTACACTGTTTGAGTTAGCCAGAGAACAAAGAACACTGAAGTACAGTGAAGAAATAGATTAAAAGTGCAGGGAAGATATTGTCTGGATAATAAGCTCCAAATATTTTACAAATTAACAAAATGCAAAAACCCTGTAGTAAAAGTCCAATATTGATGAAAATCAAATAAAAGCTGTGCTTCCAAATGGAAAAGCAAAACTTATCCAAGACAATAGCATAAAGAAAAAAGAAAAAAGCAGATAAAAATTCAGCAGGTGGTTAGAGTAAATCAGCATTCAGCTAGCTGGTCACTTTTTAAAGACAAAAATCAAATATAAAAAAATCAAAAATCAAAACTATAAATTCAAAACTATAAATTCAAAAGTGATATTTGATGTATAGAAAGTGAACTACTGAAAAGGAGATGGATTTGCCCAATGACTTTCCGACTGCTCCTACAGGAACTGGAATCTTCAAGACTCCCCTTCCCAGATGGGTCATTCCAAAGTGCTCCCATTCATCCAGGGAGAAAACAAACTTCAGCATCAAAATCAGCAGATGATTGGCAGGAAAAGGAAAATTTCTTACCATTCAACAGCTATCTTGGGGAGGTGTCCCCTTAGATATAATCTGTAATATAGAAATTCCTCTATGTATAAGTTGTAATTTTAATGAGATGTTTCAAGCAATTTTAGGTTAATAAAATAAATTTTGCTACATTAGTTTGGCCATTTTTGCTAGAGGGCATCACTATATTAGAACCATGACAAAACTTTACAGACTTAAATTATGACAGTACAGAATAGAAGACTTTATTGGCCAAGTGTGATTGGACACACAAGGAATTTGTCTTGGTGTAAATCATCTCAATATACATAAAGAAAAAGTACATTCATTAAGAATCAAGAATCATAACATACAACACTTAATGATAGTCATAGGGTACAATCAATAATCAAATCAGACTAGGAAATAGTCAATATAAATTGTACAGATACAAGCAACAAAGTTACAATCCTACAATCATAAGGGGGAGGGGATGGGTGATAAGGAGTGATGAAAAGATTAACAGTAATAGTGTACACTTTGTAAATAGTTGAACAGTGTTGAGGGAATTATTTGTTTAGCAGAGTGATGGCTTCAGGAAAAATCTGTCCTTGTGTTTGTAGTTGTTCTGGTATCGTGCACAAGTGCTCTATAGCATCGTTTTTGTGGGAAGGAAGTTGAAACAGTTTATGTGCTGGAGATGTGAGGTGTCTGGTAGATATTATCACCAGTCCCTCTTGTGACTTGTGCTGGTATACCAGCTCGACATCACTTAGAAGCGCGGTGATGGAAGAAGGTAGTAGAGTTGTTTTTTCTGCAGTGCCTATTATTCTCTGAATTCCTGGTACTGTTCCTGTTGCGATTGCCCAGAAACCAAACCAGCACCGTTATAGAGGTGCAAATGATAGACTCAAATTCCTCCTGTAGAACTGATCAGCCAGTCTCCTTGGGCAGTTTGAGCCTCTTCTGAGTTGGTGCGCAGAAAGAGAACCATTCTTTGTTGTGCTTTTTGATGATGAGTGTTTTTTGATGTTAGGTGTCCAATTTTAGGTCATGTGTACAGTAGACCTAGAAATTTGAAAGGTTGTTCTACTGTTGATACGGTGTTGTGCTGAGTATTGAGAGATGTGTAGTATATTTAGTTTCTTCTAAAAGTCTATCACCATTTTCTACAGTTGTTTGAATGTGGTTTCAGTATTCAGATTGTTCTGGTTACAGCCCACGAAGGAAAGTTGTATATAAACCTCCTGTCTGGTTAAGGTGTGCGGAATCTGTGGATGTTTTCACGTGGGACAGCACAAAGCCTTCAAAGATTTTCATAACTTACAAATGTTAGAGCAAGGCTTCTGTATCATTCAGTTCCTTGATGTGAGGACTTCTTGCAAACTGGGATTGATGTGAACATTGAAGTAGAAAAAACATAGGCACATCTCTATGATCCTATTGGAAGATTTCAGGTGAAGTATTGGGGGCCAATGGTATCACAGACTTTTAAGCAAAAGGAGTTATCAGTTGTCTTGGCCCTAGTGCTTTTCCTGGCTTCTGTCTGGTGAATAATTCTTGCACTTCTTTTTTCTGTGACTCACCAGAGGTTGTGAGCCAATGGTATGGGGCCAGTTGTTGGAGTTTTGGCTTTTGTTGCGTGGGTGGTTGAGATGTGGTTGTGGGTGAAAGTGGCTGTAAAGTTTCTTTTCAAACCTGCCAGTAAAACACACATTCAGGTTCATCTGCTCATTTGTGGATTTCTTCTGCCCGGGAAGGAGTTACTGAAGCCAGTGAGTGTTTTAAGAGTGTTTCCACATGTTGCTGTTCATTTGTTGAGAATCTGATTCCAAATAAACATTTCAGAGTAGCTTCTTTTTGCTGCTCTATCTTTTCTTGTTTAATATGGTTTTCTTGGCCTGGTTAGTAGCAGCATTCTGTCCACCTTTTCTATAGGCTTTCCTCTTTGGAATGACGTTAGCTGCTTAAAGTTTAACTGTGAACCAAGGTTTATTGTTTACTATTATATTTGCAAGTTCCTTGGTTGGTACACATGAAGTTCTTGCAGAAGCTGAACATATGATGATTTACAGTTATCCTTGTTAGGCCTATCCTAAGTCTGAGATGGCACTTCTTCAAAGAAACATTCCAATCAGTTACATCAAGGGCAGCCTGGAGTTCCAGCTTTGCCTCATCCGACCAAGTCTCACTGATTTAATGTTGGTTTAATGGTTTTAAGTCTTTGTCTGTAGCGCAGGTAACAATAGTGGAATGATGCATTGGTCAAGATCTATCCCCACAGCTGCTCATGGTAAAGACCTATAAGCATCTATTACTGTTGTGTAGAAGGGTTAAAGTATTTTTGCCTCTGGTGGGACAATATACATGCTGGAAATATTTTGGGAGCTCTTTCCTTAAATTTGCTTGATTGAAATCTTTTTAAATGATGGGAAGGGAACCTGGGTGTTTGGCTTCAGCCTCTATAATTTGATCAGCAAGAGTTTGTAATGCCTTGTTTACACAGGCTTGTGGAGGAACATACACAGCTATTATCCCTATATTACATTTACACTTTTTCATAATTTTCAATTATTTTCTTTAGAGACCTCCAGGAAAGATGGTGACAGAGTAGTTGCTTCTACATTAGAACCTAAATTAGTTCTGATTTTCTCCAAATTGCCAGAAGTGAAAAACTAACAGATCTATTAAATCAAGCTCAATCTTGGAAAAATAATAATTTAAAAAACCTGAAACTGGGTCAGTTTTGACATATGTAAATATCACTCCATGGAGCTATGCGGTCATTTTCAGATATTAACTTGATCTTATAGTATCATTACAAGGAGAAAAGAAGAAGCGGACACCATCCCAGATGTATGCATTGCAATCTCCGCAATGGCTGAAGGCGTCAGTTACCTATGTGAAAAAAGCAAATATGCTGAAAAAAAGACAGATCTTTAATACTAAATTATAACCATTCTAGAGGTATTGAGTATGAGTTTTGCATGCGTCTGGCTCATGACTAAATGTTCATAGAGAGACACTGCTGTAGAAGTTCAAAGCAGAAGTTATATTCATGCTCCAAAACTGATTTTCACACAAAGATCTGCCTGCAAGAATTTGCTTTATTTATCTATTTATTCATTCATTTATTATTTAAAAAAAGAAATGAGTTTGAGGAAGACATGTTTACATACTAAACTGCTATTTATGTGTGAATTAAATGGCATTTTCAGCATTCTATTTAATGACATTCACAGCTTTAAGATTTATGGCCCTCGGCAACTTATTTTATCATCTGTCAAGGAAAATGAGCCCCTATCCTTCTCTTATTAATCCAGTCCTATTGGTATGTTATTCCACAATATTTAAACCATATGCAGTTTGCCATTTCATTTTTCATTCCACTGTGCTTTCCCCCAAGAGCTGCTTTCAGTAAGAACTGTTGCTTCAATGTCTTTAAAGATCAAATGTCACTCTATTGCAAGGTTTCATGTTACCTAGGGCATCAGTACAGTCTGTAAGTTTGGATCATAAAGGAAGGGTACAATTATGCATGCATTATTTTTTCAAAATAAAAAATAAAAATAAAAGTATAATAAAACTAGATGGATGATTTCGTTAAGACATGCCAAACTTTTTTTTCAGTCATGTTCAACTCCCAGACTTCATTTCCAAGCTCTAGCTGTTATTTATGTAAGAACTGATATACTAAATCTGTGGATTGGTTTACTAAAATACATATGTGGAAAATTCTGTGGATTTGATTTTGTCCACTGATATTTTAGGTAATATAGTTATTCAAAGAAGCATAGCAATATGCATCACAACTAAAGGGTGTTTATAACCTGAGCATCACTGCTTGCAGATGGGAAATTCTGATTCCTCAAAAAAACACTCCTGGCTGTCACTATGCAACAAACATAGATTAAACTAAATAAAGCAGGGATGTCAAACTCGATTTCACTGAGGGCTGCATCAGGGTTGTGTTTGATCTTGGGGGGGTTAGGATGAGCATGGTGAAAATGGAGCTCGGGTCGGCTGCCCATGACCCTCATGAGGTCCGTTTTCAGCTGTGATGGCCTCCTGTAACCTTCTACCAATGTGGCCCACTTGAGCTCCATTTTTGCTGCAGAGGCACTGTGGGTCAGTCAACTATTTCCAGGTTGGCCCCACAGGCCAAATCTAAGCAGCCTGCAGGCTAGATCCAGCCTGCAGGCCTTGAGTTTGGACCCCTGGAATACAGCATAATAACAAGATCAGTCTATTTAGGTGCAGGGATTTACAAGAATAGACCAGCTAGGCACTGAAATTGACTCCAGTGTTTAAATATCACAGAATGACATCATCAGGTTATTTTAATGTGTTCTTTTTGGCAGTTTCCCAAGGAGGTTATATGAAGTTACTGTATTCAGGGATGAATGCAGCAATGGTCCATAATAACTCATTAACAAATTATTGAAAACCGAGTGATATGATTTATTATTTCTGAAGTTGTTTGTTGCATATATACCTTTGTCTTTTATATAGGATCAGTGACTGAAAGAAAACTTGATTTGATTTTGAGTAGTACTTTAACTAGAATACATGTAAGGATTTAAAGATCTGTAACTCGTTGGTGCATGCTAGCTATCATTGTTATCAGTGTGATCTACATTTTTCAACCAAGGAAAATATCTTTGGCTGAACTTCTTGGATTATTGGAATTTTAGGAGAAAGAAGATTTATATTTGCAATTTGAGTTATGGATTTCAGTATGTTTTGTATGCTTTGTTTCCTTCCCTGCAATTACTCGCATTTTAAGTAACACCCATTGTCGTATGTATCTGATGGAAAAGAGAGATATTTGAAAGCCCTGTGCTTTTGATACTGCTGATGACAAGAATGAGGCTATCATATTTCAAATGAAAAACTATTAGAGGGCAGGAAAGAAGAAATACAAAACTCTTTTTTGAAGCCCATATCTATGTAGTTCTTGTAGTTTAAGAATACTTCCTGTAGCAATAGTTATCTGAGCAGAATGTAATATGTCCTCAAACATAAAATATTCTAGATAAAAAGCAAAATACTGAATTTTATTTGGATACATAATATCCAAATAAAGGGACAAAAGATCCCCAAATAACACCAGTGTTGGTACCAGCTTGATACCCATTATTTTAATACACATTTTTATCCCATGTCTTACCACATTTATTCTGTATATCTACAGAATGTCCAAAAGCAGAAATATAACAGATTTACTGCATACCATGCCATGTTTGCTTCCTCTGGGTAATTGGAAAAAATAAGGAAATGAAAAACAATTGTTGGAACAGTTAAAAATGCATTTTATTAATGACAACAAGAATATTAGCAAATGGAAGAGAGTCTTCATTCATTTTATCATTATTTTTCCTTCTCTGGAGAATCATTCTTCAGGTTACAAGCTTTTTCTTTGCTTTCTCTAAGATGTACTTTAGGTGGAACAGTAGTATTGACTAATCAGAGGCACCTAATCTTTCTTGATACTCTCAGCCGGTGGTCTGTTTCACTTCTGTTGTTAAGAGTAATTATAATAAGATTTCCCTAAGTTCTTTTAGTCATTCTTAACCATTAATATTTTAATAGTTTTGGCTAGTTTTAAAAGAAACAGTTATTCATTGAAATCATTGTTTATTTGGGGGAAGCTTGGTATCTACCTAGTTTATTAACTCTTGGTTCCTAAACAAACTGATATCAGCTTTAATGTATATTATAAAATAAAATAATATATATTACTAAACCATACATTGTTTTCCACATTCCTTCTGATTTTGATGTAAGTTATAATAAATGTCTAGCATAACATTAGAGCACACAGCTTAATAATCTCTATTTTATTTAATTTCACCAATGTACTTGCTGAAGAAAGTAATTTTTGTCCTCCACTTCCAAAATAAGTTTTTATTCTAACACTTCTTAAAAAAAAAGAGAAACAATAGAGGAAGATGAAAGCTCAGCTACCAACAATCTTCCTGGAGATGTCTCAAAGAATAATAGGTACAATGTATGTCTTTTTGATGTAAGAATTATGTCAGAAGATAGAAATATTTATTTGGGGTCTTAATCACTATATAATAAACAAGGTATGCGCTTAATTTAAAAGAAAAAAGAAAACTGGGCTGAATTTACTTGGATACAAAGTGGGACTTCACAATAAAAGTTAAGTAGGATTTCCCTTAATTATGGGGAGAACTTATTATGTGTCCTTTTAGAAGTTATACTACTTTTCATTTCTTTCTAGTATATAATGAAGGCAATTGTGCTGCAATAAGGCCAAAAAAGGGGCCGCAAAGAAGCAGCCTGTGAAACTCAGTCTGCTAACAGATAACAGATAATCAGAGTTGGAAGGGACCTTGTAGGTCATCTAGTCCAACACAACCCCCCCCCCCAAGCAGGAGATCCTATACCATTTTGACAGATGGGAGTCCATCTCTTCTTGAAGGTCTCAAGTGACGGCGCTCCCAACAACTTCGAGGGCAAGCTGTCCATTGGTTAATTGTTCTTCACTGACAGACAAGTTTCTCCTTGTTCCAGGTTAAATCAATCTCCTTGTTCAGTTTCCATCCATTATTCCTTATCTGGCCTACAGACCTTTAGAAAATAGCTTGAACCCCTTATCTCTGTGGCAGTCCTCAAATATTGGAGAGACCGCTATCATGTCTCCCCGGTCCTTGCTTATAGACTAGCCAAGCCCAATTCCTGCAACTGTTCCATTGTTATGTTTAGCCTCCAGTTCCCCAATCACCTGGTTGCTAGCTTCTCTGTACTTTTTCTAGAGTCTCACATCTTTTTTATAATGTGGGTGACAAAAAACTGGATGCAGTACTCTAGGTGTGGTCTTACTAAGGCTTATAGAGTGGTATTTAGTACTTCCCTTGATCTTGATTGTATCCCTCTGTTAGCACAACTTAGGATTGCATTATTTTTTTAGCGGCGGCTGCACACTGCGGGCTCATATTTAGCTGTTGTCCACTAAAGATTCCAAGATCCCTTCTCACAGTTACTTGCTGGGGGAGTCTCTGTGCTAATTGTACTTGCTATCTGATTGTGATTGTTACCTAGCTTCACTACTGGCTTCCTGTCTGTTAGGAAGTTTATCATCCATTTAGAAGTGTGGGTCAGGTCCACTAACTGATTTAGTTTTAGTTAGAGAAAATATCTGGAATCGATGGTATTGATACCTGAAATATACAAAGAGACCCTTGCATAGGTCTTTGATCTCAGATGTTGTCGGCTGTTAGTGCAAGAACACATACAAAAAAATACATAAAAGGAACACCAGCTTTAAACTCTTTCCACTAATTGAATAACCTCCGCTCCTTCCTTCCCTAAAGAGTTTTGATTTTTCGAATCAAGGAGCATAGCAGCCGCAGTACAAAATGGCAATCAAAGGCAAATAGTAGTGAACTGGAGAACCATACTCTTCAGCAACACCTAGTGATGGGGATGATTAATTCTTTTGGTTCAATGTGTCAAAAGTACTGAAAATGCCAACTCTCCTAGTGTGTCACATTACTCTGACAAAAGAGTATAATTTCTTCACATATTCATTTATTTAAAAGCAACAGTCCATAATATGTGTGATCTCCAGGATTAGGTGCATGCTACTTACTTTCAGGCAGTGTACTTTTTCTGCTCGACAGGCCCTAGGGCAGAGGTGTCAAATCACGTCATCATAGTGCAATGTCAACGTGACATATTGAGGACTTTTTTCCCCTTTGTAAACTGGCATGGCCAAGCGTGTAGACAATTCAGCCTACAGGCCAGAGTTTGACAGCCCTGCCCTAGGGTCTATTTGAGGCTTTAGCAGGTCATATGAGGTTTGTTCTTGAAGTGGCTCAAGAATGCTCTTAGGAGGCCGATGCAGCCTGTGAAAACACTCCAAAGTACCACCGTGCACAATTTTTAGATGGGTCTGGAGCTGCATGACATCAACTCCCTATTCTCACACAGTCTCTCCACAAATCGTACATGAATGGGGTTTGTTTCAAGAAATAGTTGCTCAGTGTATTAAAGAACCGTTGACATGTAGCTTTGAAAGCACATGTCATAGCTTCACCATTAACCTTCACCATTCCTGATCCTGCCTTCCTTGCCACCAAAGATTTCACATGCAGCAGCCCTGAGGCTCTCCGGTATTCATGTTGGATATTTGGAATATGTGTGTATGTATGTGTGTGCACAGTGTAGAGCAAAAGCAAAATTTGCCTACACACGCATAGAGCTGCTAACATCAAGGCTTGCTAAGTCAATCCAGGATTACCAGTGATTTTTCAGCAGTCCCAACAAATACTGAGACCTGCATAGTGAGGTTGCCAGGATCTTCATGATTGTTGTCGAGTTGGGAAAGGTGCCGACAAAAGCGAAAGCAAAGGAAGTAGAAACAAAAAGCGTGGTTGTAGAGCTATCTGTTGAAACTCAGCTCCAAAAGCAGCCCCCATAGACTCTCTAGTGTCAGTGTCTTTAAAGCAACGTTCGATCCCTTGTTTCACGAAAATTGAATGAATCGTATGAGTTTCAGATGCAGCAGAGCAGTTCTCACAAAAGCATGTGTGTTATATGTTACAGAAACCTGGCACCCAGCTGTACCTGGAGTTGGCAAGCCGAGTCATTTATAGCTCTGATGGAAATGCGACCTCTGGTAAGAACAAGGAGGAGACTTTGTATTCCATATACACAGTGACTGTGTGTTAACAGCAGAGTAGTTTATACTATTGCTCCACAGATGTGGAAACTGATAACTATCAACATATAGGCCATTTTATCTGCCTTTAGAGAATCACCATGATAATTGTTATAGCTGTTTATATCCACCTGCATGCCAAATGTCAGCATGCGCTTTCTAAGCTATAATGATAGTTTATAGGCAGCAAGCAAACTACACCGAGGCACTCTTGATCATGGCTGGGACTTCAATCAAGCCGTTTAAAGACAGTTCTCCCTAAGTGTTGTGCAGTATGTGCAATTTCAACAAAGGAAGGACACTTTTAGACATGTGTCTCTACCTGAAATAGGCATATAGAATATCCCCCTCCCTACACCGGGTTACATCGACCATCTTTCACTTCTGTTTCATGCTGAAGTATATTCTCTCAGGAAAAGACTCACTCCCAATCATGAAAATGGTTAAATCTGCCCAAGGTGCTCTCAGTTAGCTTCAAGACCTGTTTTCCAAACCAACTGAGTGAAGTGTATTTTGACCAATCATGGCTTGCATCAATACCACTTATGCCATATACTCTCTGAAGGAAAGTGTGCACTGACAGTGTAACAATGGACAAGTCATCAGATTCCATGGCAATTGTAAATCCTGGATGACTGCAAGGGTATGGGCAATTCTGAGAACCTGAGGATTCATGCCTTTAAGGCAGGGACAGGGAATATATAGAGAGAGGCCCAGGCAAATCTTAGAAGGAGGCTTAAGGAGACCAAACAAACAACACAATATTAGGTGGAGAGCTACTAGGCAGATATAAAAACCTGAAGAAGTGTGGCAGAAAACTGCCAGCATTCTAACTAACTATAAGGGCAGTATAGGAACACAGTCAATGTGATGCCTCCATTGTAGAGGATTGAACATCTTCTTCACCTGCTATGAGGTGAAAAGACCGAGACCCCCATAGCCTCTGCCTGTCAGTCTTCTGATTCCCACTCACCCAATACAAAACATCAAGTGAGAGCTGCACTTGAAGGCTGTGATCCCAGTAAAGCTGCAGGTCCAGATGGGGTTGCTGGGGATAGGTGGTAAAACTTTGCTGAATCAAATTAGCAGGGGTCCAACAAAGATCTTTAACAACATCCTGTATTCCATCATGTTTGAAAACAGGCCACTATTGTCCCAGTCCCAAGAATTATCTGCTAAATGACAAAGACCTGCTGCCCCATTAACTTCAGTAGGATGATGAACATGCTCCAAAAGGACTGTTCTCCAACACCTTAGGACATGCCTCCAACCAGACTTTGACAAAACATCAGTTTGCCTAAAAGGGGGAACAGGTCAACAGACGAAGCCATAGCTACTGACTTACATTCTGTAGTGAGCCATCTGGAGAAACCTGCGAAACTATGTCAAGGACTTTTCCATTGACTAAGCTCCAGACCTTCAAATACTACCCTGCCAAGCATCCTTATCGAAAGCTGACTGACTTGGATTTCACTCTTTCTGTCTGCAACTGGGATCAAAAGACTTTCTGAGGGACCAAACCGCAAAACAGTTGAGGGCTGGGTCTGTCATATCCACCACCTGAATTTAGCACTGGCTCCCACAGTGCTAAAGCTTCAGTCCTACCTGTACTCAGAACAGACATGACTGTTGTATCGTCTGGACCCATCCACTGGTGATATTAAGTTCGCATGATGATACTACCAGTATTGGTCTCATTACAAGGTAGTTAGATGAAAACAGTATACAGGAGAGGTCAAAAATTATCCTCATGGTGCGCACCTGAACATCAGCAAGACAAAGGAGATGGTGTTAGACTTCTGGAAGAAGAGAGAGGAACCCATCCCACTTTACATCAAGGGGGGCTGTGTGGAGAGAATTTCCTCCTTTAAATTCCTGGGAGTCTACCTCAGTGAAGATTTTACCTGGAAAATCAAAACAATCCAGGTTGCCAGAAAGGCCCAACAGACTCCATTTCTTTAGGGTCTTGCAAAAGAATAAAGTGAAACAATGACTGATGACCTCCTTTTACTGGTCCACAATAGAAAGCATCCTCTTATATTGCATTACGGTGTGGTATGCTGGCTTGACAGCCATGGATAGAAAAACATTTCAGAGGGTGGTGAGCAGAGCACAAAACATCGTGGGCTGTTCCCTGATACCACTAGATGACATCACTAGGGCTTGCTGCCTTAGAAGAGGGAGGAAAATTCTCAGGGATGACTCACACCCCAGTCAGCACTTCTTCACTCTCCTACCATCAGGTAGGAGAAATAGAAGCATAGCCAACCCCACCAACAGGCTGAAGAACAGTTTCTACCTGTGGGATGTCAGACTTCTGAATGGAAAATAACTTCATGTCAACATAGAATTATAGACTTGCAGGGCCGGCGCGTTATGCAATAAGGTCACATAGTTAATAAGATTGGGACTGGGTTAGGGACTTCTGTCCTCCCTGTGAGTTGTGTTGGGGGGAGGGTGCATGAAGGGAGGCTCAGCCAATCTCATTGTACACATGTTGTACTCTGACAATAAAGGTAATAACAATAAAGTAGCACTGAGTTTTTTTCTCAGTATACTAGTAAAAAAAGAGAGAGAGGAAATCATAATAATGGAATATGATGCAACATTTGAGTAGAAGCAACATTTGTGTGTGAAAAGGAGTGAAATCGAGGTATATGATATTAGAAATATCAAATGTTGACAAAATATCAGTTGCCCTGCAACATCAAAAAATCCCTCTGCATCTAGCCCACATATTCATGGGAAGCCTCCAGAAAATTTATCTGCAGTACTAATCTGTGTAACATCTGCTTTAGCAGGCAGAAAAGGACATATGCAGAAATTGGCTTACACAATTTCTGCAGGGCATGATCCCATAGTCCTCCTGCCAGGTTCCTTTCCATAAGAAGTTGGAAAACTCTTTCTCTTCCCCAGTATATTCAGTTATCCATTCAGTGTTGCAGTTATATGCATCAATCAAGATAAAAATTGCACATTTGTTTATTTTGTTTTAGGTAAAATTATTAAGACATCTTTCTATATATCACTTTAAAAGCAAAAACAAAATAAAAAGTTAAGCAAAGATCCAGTCTTATTACTGTCCAGCAAGATACAAGGTAATTCTTAGCAGACACTTCTTGCTTCCTTACAGCCCCTTGTGATCTGCAACTTCTCTTGCTCTTTAGCATGGATTCTCTATCTAAATGAGTGGCAGGCAGTCTTTGAGCCAATAATGTCATTGTTAATTTCAAGTGAATATCTTGAATACTCTTGTAAAGTGACTGCCTGGTAGGGCTTCCCTCTTCTCAGGATGGAATTTTAATGGCTGAAAGAATAACTGACAGACATCAGGAAGAGCCACAATCTGGAGAATGATATATATCTTTCAATTTGGAAATCTGAATCCAAACCTAGAATGGATGGAGTGGACAAAATGTCCCAGAATTGACCCTTCCTAGTTTGCTGGGGAAGAGCTTTCATACTTGCAAGATTCTACCAATGGAACCTTATAATAAAGGTAATATAATAAAATAAGTACCCTTGCTTTGGTTTCCTAGTCTGAGCTACTTTGAAGAGCTGACAGGAACACTATCCAGGTGAGACCTTGAAAGAAAAGAAGGAAAAGTAGCAGTTAAAACCATAGCATCCCTCTAGTAAGACATGAGGCTCAAGCACAGATCAGAGCTGGTGGGTGCTTTGGGCTTACAGGTGGCAATGGCTAAGCCTGCAGTCTTTTTTTAAACAGCAAGCTGATTTTCTGCGTGGATAATGGAAGGCCAGAAAGAAACCCAAGTATTTGCCAATGGTAGCACAATGTGTAGAGGTGGAGTAGCAGGCAAAAGCAGGTCCAGGACAAGTGCAATAGGAGTTAGGACTAGAGGATTCAACTTACACCTTGCCTGATCTTCCACTGAGCCTAAATTAGATAGACTTCCACTTTTTCAGAGCAAAGGCCACTATCCCTCACTGCTAAGAGCATCACTACCACTGTGTGGAAATATAATTAACAGAGCATTGCAGGCAAGTAAAACTGAAAGACCTTGATAAAGGGGAACCAATGGAGAAGTACTACAATGGAGGTGGCTACAAGCTTGATACAAACCCTTCCTCCCCCTCTCTCCCTGCTTTTCCACCCACCCATCTTTTATCCTCATATCCTTTGCTGTATTCTCATTGGTTTTTTTTTCATTATTTAATCTATAGTTCCACTATTCTGCTAATATTGTGTTTACACTTCTTTTCATTTCTTTGTTTTTATTGTTCCAAGCCCCACAGTAAGATAGACAGCAAATAAATTAAACAAATAAAAGAATTTAAAATCAGAACAACATTCCAAGTGACAGGAATATGAAAGTAATGAACAGATGTTCAGCAACTCCCTGTGGCAGAGGTGGTATTCAGCATGTTCTAACCAGTTCTGGAGAACCGGTAGCGGAAATTTCCAGTGGTTTGGAAAACCGGCAAATCCCACCTCTGACTGGAGATTTTACAGTGTCCTTCCCCTGCCATGCCTACCAAGCCATGCCCACAGAACCAGTAGTAAAAAAAATTGAATCCCACCACTGCCCTGTGGAACAGAGTATCAGAGATTCTACTTTCTCTTAACATCTTCAGAGAGAAAGGATGTTACAAGGTAGTGTGGCAGTTATGAACACATAACTAAAGCTCCTATTATTTTTACATGTGAATGTTGATGCATGTAGAAAACAGCACCAATCACAAAGTCACAACCATGTTGGCTATGATATATTTGTTTGCTTTGTTTCCCAGTTGCCAAATTGTGATTATTTTGTACAGGTAGCCCTTGGCTTATGACTGGCTGTTTAACAATTGTTTGAAATTACAACAGGCCTGCAACAAGCACTTTATGGCCTGTAAAGCATTTCTGACCATTGTAAAATGTCATGCCACACACATAAACACAACTCCGTGGTCGGGTGACCCATTCTGGACATTTGACAGCCAGCTTGTCTTCATAACCAGTTGCAGCATCCCCTGGTGACATATTTGTGATTTGCAAAGTTTTTTGCCAATTTCTGAGGAGTTTTTTTTTTTTTTTGCTGGTTTCAGAAGAATAGGTTTACACTTAAGACTGNGTTTTTTTTTTTTTTTGCTGGTTTCAGAAGAATAGGTTTACACTTAAGACTGTGCGTTCTGCTTAGCAACCACACAAAATAAATAAATACAGGTCCAGTCATGTGGGTTCTTCAAACTATGACTGTCGTAACCTATGACTGTAAATCCAATCCCAATTGCAATCATAAGTTGAGAACTGCTTGTTAAATTAATATTTTAAAAAGACAGAATATTCTATTACCTCAAAGGGAGAAATGGAGAAACATTTTTAGAGGCAGAAAGCAGCCCCCACTTTCCTTAATAGCCCACATCAGGTGTTGGTTAAGAGATAAAGAGCTTATTGAAAGAAGAAGACTTGTATCTAGATAGCTCTATTCATAGGCAAGCAAATACTGCAGGCAGAGATCCATTCAAGAGAAGATATTTTGAAATTCCCTGCAGCAAAGTTTGAACAAAGGCAGAATAGTAGGATTAGAAGCAGCCCCTCACTCAAGATCCAAAACAGGACAAAAGCCATTAAGCCACAATAGGAATTGCCCAACACCCTTTCAGCACACAAGCCCCTTCATTGCACCATCCCAGACCAGTCCAAGCTTCACTTGGGAGCTCAGATAAACAGTAAGCCAGAGGCTGACCAGATTAGCTCAGACAAACATCTAGGATTTGCATTTCCTCTTTTGCCTATGGATCCAGCTATGACCCTACATAATCCCTATAGGACTCCATAGGAATCTGATAACAGCTAATAGAATACATGTTTTTGCACAGGAACAGGAAGCTCTAGTGCAAAGCCCAAGATAATATATAAACCCTTCCCAACTCCATTTTATCAGTTGCCCAGAACCACAAACCCATGTGGTTCTGCTTCAACAATAAATGAATCCTCTTTCCAATCTGCCTTCAGCCTCCATTTTATTTCCAGTACCTTCCTCCCAGCTTGGAACTGAACCAGATGGATATTTCTTCCCACAATTGGAAAAGATAAACTGGACTAAAAATTGAAATGAGCAGTTACTCTGCAGCCCATGAGAAAGTAAACATCTAAGATGCTTGCAGTTTGAAGCCATTTCAAAGCTATTTCCAGAATATATGATGTGTCCAAACCATAGATTGAATACTTTGCTTCCTTATCATGGATTAAATATGTCAGTCTCAGTCCAGACAATTTTTTCTCTTGCTCTCTCTTTAGCATTATCTTAACCATTCACAGTTCTAGGATTTGGAATAGCTGATTTAAATATACACAGTTTAAGATAGGCATTATCACAAAAAGGCTAATGGAAGTAGAAATCAAAAGTAGATGACAGACAAACTTCCAAAATGAAGTCACTATAAATAAGTAAATAAATAAATAAAAACATTTTTATTGCTGCAAGGGAAGGTAATACGACCATAGAAGCAAAGATCAGCATCTACGCAAACAAAAGCTTGATAGCACAGTAATGTTTCCATACGTGATGACGATGATAAAAATAATAATAAAAATAAGGTTCCAGGAAATTTAACAATGCCAAGGAAAAATGAATAAAACTAAAACAAAAGGTTGAAATAGAATATATTTTGCCTCCTCTCTTACAGAAATGCCCTGTCTTTCAGTCTTCTACTGCCATCTTCAGTTATACAGCAGATAGCCATATTATATAAACATAATTTAAAAAATGTTTTGCATAAAAATGGATAATGGGTATTCTACAAATACAGTAAGATTTCTTTTGAGCACTATTTTTTACCTTTCTCAATCCCCTTTCTTGAGCCCATTGGTGATATTGAGTGGAATAAGGCCAGAAAGCTTTGAGCCAGTTATCTCTCATGTTATCGCTCTTTGGCCCTCACTTATATTCCTTAGCACAATTATGGAAAGAAATAGAAGTCAATATTGGTTAACCAGTAGTGAAATACTTTGAGGCAAAAGCTATTGTTTCAATTTACTTATTTATTTATATGTTTGTTTATTTATTTATTTATATTTCACATTTCTGAACCACCCATCTCCCTTAGAGAGGTACTATTGTTTGCCAGTTTGCATATTTGTATTTTTTTAAAAATGGTATGTGTTTCATACTGCTGATATCAGACATGGAAACAGTTAGCCCAGCCACAAACATACCTGCTAGTTCCATTAAATTTAACTTTTTTGACTACCCTGCATGAGATCAGACTGACCAACTGATAGGCATGAATACCACATATAGGAGCAGAAAAGTAGGAACTTCTTGAGCCTAGTGTTTTATTATTTTGCTTCTAAATCAGAACTCTGAATAAGAGATTCTATAAGAATTGCATAATATTTGGTTAGATCAGCCAACCATTGAAATAGCTATATATTCCAAAGCATAAAAAATACATTGCTTCTTTTAAACAAATATCCATCAGTCTTACGCATGGCTGGAATCCTGAGGACATGTTTACTTTAAAGTAAATTCTACTAGAAAGATAAACGTAATTTCAAGCAAGCTTGTTTACAACTGGAGTGTCAAGTGTTTAAAGAGTTTTTTTAAGTCAACAGAAGTAGTCCAGATGTGGTGCTGATGTGTAACTGGTATTTTGATACTCAAGTGTACTGTAAAAGATCCTGTCTCCTGTCATGGAAGAATGGCAGTGGACCTGAATCAATATACTGTGAGGTCTCCATAGACAGTGTCACTGCCAGATGAGGTATGTGTGGGCCAGTCTTTAAAATGTCTCCGCTATCCCTTTCACAACTAGAAAAAAATTAAAATACTGAAATAAAAGTCAAGGCTAGAAAAGAGTAAAACCCATCACTGAAAGAACATGATGAATTGTAGAATCCAGAATTATTTCCCTAGAGAAATGACTTATTACTAAGTCAGTGACATTCCAGAAAAAGATTTAATATATGATTAATATATTTCTGGTTGCTAACAGGAATTGAAAAATCTTATTAAGAAAGAGAACCCAGCATAGTTTTTCTAAGCTCTTGGTTACATATTGATCATATGCAGTAAAGAGGATGATAATGAGTGTCACTATAAATAAAGAAGTGCTTTCTGTGTCTGCCTCTTTGTCTCAATATATTATCTTTACAATGCTCATGTAAAATGTTTTATAGAATTCTACACATATGTGCTGAAATATCACTGTTACAAACTATATTTTAGTGACAACCAGTGCATTAATTTTAGTAACTTAACCAGCCATTCAGGATATTTTAAGCACAAGTTACTAAATTTCACCTTCTTCACTCAAAGAATATTTTCATTCAAATATTTTCGACTAATTTTTAGTGTGCAAGTTCCACACTTGCTCAGTTCAATTTTATTTATAAAGCAGTGAAAGATGCTAAGTTTCCATAAAGTTTGACTATTTTGAACTATCAAAGTTTATGGACACTTAGCATCATTCCCTACTTTATACAATAATATCAAACTGAGCAAAGCTGGAACTTGCACACTATAAAAAAAACCAGAACATTTATAAAACTACTGATTTATTGCAGATAAATGTTTGTTTATTAACTGATCATTATGTTTATTAACTGTTTATTATGATCAGCTACAATGTGAACTCAAGATTCACTTGGTATTTTTCTATGTGTGTTGGCCTTTATGGGATCATTTATTTTAATGGAAAAAGCTCACCGAAAATTTACATTGTTAGGATATAAAATAAATTAGAGAGAATAAGAACCATTTTCTAAAGTAACTTCTTTTTAAAGAAGTTATGTTATTAAATTTTAATAGAAGTATAGAAAGTATATACAGCATCTGTATTAACATACAACTCTAAAAGATTCTCTAAAAATTGTGATTATAGATAAGTTTAAACAGTCATCATAAATGGCCCAGGATGTTAAAGGACTGAAGGCTTATCTACCACAGCATCTGTGCATGTCTTTGTAAATTTGGTCTTATTGCCTCTGCAGCATTTCACAGATGACAAATTTTGAAGCAAGTTCCCACACTTGGTTGTCTTCAGCAATAAAATAATTCCGTAATGTCTAGTCTTAACTATGTCACATAGTTCAGTCAGAGCCTTAGAATTTCAATGGAACTTACTACCTTATAAGTCTGTAAAGAGTTACTGAACTACCAGCCTGAGGGATGTTAAATACCAGCATAGTCAATGCGTAATGTGTGCTGTTGCAGGCTGCAGCTAACTTTAGCCTATGCATAAATAAATTAACCTGTAATCGTAAGCCATTTAAACACAATAACAGAGCCAATGTTTCTCAGGGACGAGATACTGAAATAAATCCAAGAAATACTTCACTTTGATAAAATTCAGTAAATTGATTGTCTCTTAACCATAAGCCAGATATGAAAGTGATTAGTTCAGATTCATGTACCAATCAGAATCCAGACACACAATACTAACGTTTGATTTATCTCTTAAACAGTCTGCAGGAAAAATGGGATAGTTCCTCAATACCCATGTTGCAAATGCTCTTGGAATAGGTAGTCTTACAACTGGAAAGTATTAAGTTACAGAAAGCTAGTAAGTCAGAACAGTAAACAGAAAGCCTAGACATTGCTGCACTTTCAAAACCTGTGACTTATCAACTCTGTAGATGCTACTAGACAATAATATTGACTACCAGTGCTTGATAATAACCCTGTTTTGACAGCTTCAGATGTTATTGGACATCTGATCATATCCTAATAGTTAAGGTAGGTCCCACTGGCCGACAGATGCAAAACGCATGCATAAAGGACACAGCGGATGAGCAAAATTTCGGGGGTGGCTCCATCTGTTGTCATCCGCTCCAAAAAGTGGCAATCCAAAAAGTGCGGCAAAAATTTGCATAAAACAGACAGAAAAGACAGAAAAGAACGGACGTGACGTAGTCTTGTAGTCGGGATGTTTTTAAACGGATGCTTCATAGGAAAGCCTAGTGGATGACCAGCGGATGGGAAGTGGATGACACCTCCAAAGGGAGCTTCCGGGGGCAGAATTGAAGGTTGGGCTGCCATAGCAGAAAGGCGGCAGATGCATAGCGGATGAAAGTGCGATGCATCATGGACGCCTATTAGCCGCAAACAAAGGGAGATGTCGCGCAGACTGTATAAATCAGATGCAAAGTAGTTCACTGCCGGCATTGCTGGGGAGTATGAATTGTCTGTCAGCTCCCCCCTAACAGCGGATATAAAAGGACCTGCAGCACGGCATGCAGTCAGCATCTCAGGGAAAGACGTTGCTGCCACTTACAATCTTGCAGGAACACCATGGCTTCCATTCAGTCAGCGCAAGAACGAGCGAAAGCCCGGACCTACATTAGTTCGAGCTCCTTGCAAGGTAAGAAAGGCCAGAAACTACACGCGCATCCCACCCCCTCTAAGGCAGCTGACTCTTAAGCCTGCATGCTGCTTGCCTGCCTTCCCAATCCTGCCTCTGCTCTGCATGCCTTGCTTGTGACCAAGCCACCAAGGGCCCTCAAAGCCCCTATTGCTTGAAGCCGTGCTGCTCAAGCCCCTATGAAGGCCCTTGCTGCCTTCAAGCCCCCTGAGGAGGCCCCTGCTTGAAGCCCCTGCCAGAGGGCAGGAAGAGGGCAAGGGAAGGAGAAGGGAGAGAAGGAAACAGTTAACACTCGTTTCGGAGGAGCCATGGAGGCATGAGTGGTGCTGGAATGGGCTAGAGGGAGAACGAGTACCCTCTGGAGACAAGGGCCACAGTACTCTATCCGTGACACCAAGACAGGAACAGCCAGGCAGCACTTGGATAAGACCAAGGCAGAGAGCCTGAGCGGTAACACTGCCAGAAGTACTCCTAGATGGTGGAAGCACGTGCACAATGGTATGCCAAGCTACACCTCAACGAAATCTTGGGCAGCGCCCCTGTCAAGCACTCACTGACCAGAGAGATGTACATCATGGCCAAGTCAGTTTCCCTGGAGGTGGTAGATCTCGCCACCGAGGAGCAGACCCCTCTGAGTCCCCTCTCCCTCAGAACAGCCCACAGACAGCCAGTCCTCCTTTCCAGCCAGGAGCCAGCTACCTGATCCAGGCATGTGTCTTCAGAGGCTCCACAGCTTAGAGAACCCCCCCAAACAAGCTGCACTCCCCATGCCACGCCCGGACTTGCGAGGATCGCCATGGAGGCATGACGCCCTGCTTGTCACAAATGCGAGGCAAGAAAAAGCAGTCACCAAAGGCCAACCCACCCCCACCCCCCAGCCTCCAGAGGATGCCAGGCCACGGAGAGTCAGACTGGAGGGCCACGGCACCACAGTGTTGCTGTTGGAGACCGTGACACAAATGAAGACCATAGCACAGAACTTCTCGCTCTCATGCTCGGTCCACTTTGGACAGAGCATCCTTTGGCCGGAAAACCTTCATCACCTACGTGAGCCAGCACCGTGAAGGACCCCGCCCGCGCTGATGAAGCAAAGACTCACAGCTGATACAGCAGAAGATCACAGCACTTCCTGCACCAACCCTCCAAGCCGCCCCAGCTGAAGCTGCCTCCTACCCACGTCCAGGTCTGCTCCTCCACCCCAGGCAATGTCACAGGCCTCTTCCAACGGCTTTTCCATACAGCCCCTTCACTACCCAAGGCTATGACTACCAGACTTCACCACAAAGCACAACAGTCTAAACTCTCCCAGTCCAGAGGCCCAAGGCGTGTCATCGCATGCCAACAGACCACCAGTTCCTCACCCAGCCCTGCACGTACCAGACAGCCCACCCATTACACCTCCTCCCTTCCTACCAGCCCCCACAAGTACCAAACCAGCCATGTCAACGGTAATCTAGTCACTCCAGGTATTGTGCCCTGACATCTTCAAGTCCCTTGATGAGAGCGGCCTCTCACAACCTCACGGCGGACTGAGTCAGCTCTTGGCAAGCTTCCTGAAACATCGACCACCTACCTGCTTGTCCCCTTGCGGCCTACCCACCCAATGGGTGCCCTCAGACCAGTACTCAGCCACAGCCCACCTCCACAGTCCCTGCGCTGCTAAACAGCTGAGACCAGCTGCATGGACAGTGACACTCAGTAGCTGACTGATAGCTGTCAGAGACTGAGTGTTAGCTCTTGTTAAGTTTATACTTTGCTTGAGACACTTTAAGCTGGTTGCATTTTTGCTGTTATAAATAAAGTCATAAAAATCTTTACCAAAAAAAGGCCTTCAATAAACGGCCTTATCTTCTTGGCTTAACCGCACTTATAATACAGTTAACTTGATGTTCAATCTTAGCTGCTATTAGAGTAAAGTTCATAAAGTTTACCTAAGAAAGTTAAATTAAAACTCTATACTTTGACTTAGACCACTGCGTTTCATTTTTTTACCTTAGTTAAAGTGTCAGTTCGAAAACTTTTTAACAAAAGTATTGAAGCCGATTGAGCATGCTGAGATGGGTAGATTACAGGATAGTGTTGTGGAGTAGATAAACCTCAGTCACAGTCTACCAACCATCAGTGGCACAATGGTCACATCTCCAGCGATCGCAGATGATGTTCTTCCCGCTCTTTTTATATAGAAATATCGGTTGATCCTGCTACGGTGCTACCTCTACAATCTAGACATACTGCAGACATCCTAAATATACGAAGATTACATCCCAGATACAAATGGTATCTTGTCATGTTTTGATAAATACCTATCTATCATCCTAGCGATTGCCATACGCTTACATCTTTACTATTTCCGCTGCTTACTAACGCTGTGATAGACGTTCCGGTACACTTTTTTTCCTCCCTACAATTAACTTGATCTGGGCTACTTTTTAATGATCGTTTTTTTTTTTATTGTTCCATTTTCCGCCTGCAGTGATGTAGCTTGAAGGGGATGCGCCAGAGAGGCCATATCACGAGAAGGATTACAGTGGATGATTTAACGGATATTGCATAACGGGAACATAAAATGTTTTGATTGCCCGTATATGTCCAGTGCGCAGTACATTGTGACGCGGCAGAAAGTTCATCTGCTCAACAAAGTTTTGTGCCAGCTCAACAACTTCTTGCGCGGATGAAATCGACGGTGGAACGCATGCTAAGGGATAGAGCGTTTATGAAACACATATGCAGTGAGTACACAACGGATGCATTGCGTTTTCCAATGGATGGCAAGCTTTTTTTAACGTTTTACATCTTCTTTGCATCTGTAAGTGCAGTGGGACAGGGCCTTTAAAATCAAACTTGCTTTGAATCAAAATGTTAACATCATATTCACATCCATGTGGTGAGACTGCCATCAAGTGGCTTGTTCAGGAAAAAACAGGTTTTCTTAGAGGAAACCCTATTTTGCAAAGAAAGAATTTTGTGTAACATTTTTTTCCATGCCTATCACAAAATAACATCTTTGGTTAGCATTGAAATGGCTGGATCTATGACTTTGGATCTGGATTTGGATTTGGATTTTCTACTATAGTTTATCAAATTCAACTTGAATTGAATTTCAAGTTTCAACAGAATGCACTGTTTTATTTATTTATTTTTATCTTAAATCTTTCCAGTATTGTGACATAAGTTTAACAATACATCCATTTGTCTACAAAAGGATTTTAAAATGTGGCATAAACTGAAACAACAATGTTGTTTGTATTTAATGTGCCACAGAACCTATTGCTGATTTTGCTTGCTCATTTTGTAGGAGCAGTATTCAAATGGAAATCAGGATCAGGTTCAATAGGGAGAAACATGATTTGTTTCACCAAAACAGTGTCATGTTCTAATGTTTCATTCTTGTAGGAATTTACCTCAGTTTCCTTTTAAAACCACAGAAAAATCAGCAATCCAGCTCCAAATACTTTTATTTTCCAGCCATAATAAAATCTCCATCTGCGAATTAAAACCAGCAAGTGTGCCACAAAAAAAAGGGCTGTGTTTCAGTTACATTTTTACAGTCGCCATATTATTGTTTTAAACAAAGTGAGATATACACTATATATACTGACTGTTGGAACAACCTGATATCACTGCTGTATTTAATAGGCCCCAGTCTACGTGACTGCCAATTTATCCTGTATTCCATCAGAAAAGAAATCCGCTTCAGCATATTCTCTTTCCCTCCATGGCTGTTTTTACCTTGGATCTATTCCTCCTTTTTAAAATCGTGGATCTTTTCAAATTCTTGCACATTGTACTCTAAACTTTAATTGTCCTAATAAATGTATTGTCTTAATAAAGATTTTGGATTTATCTCTTATTTCACTAATAAATATACTATATGATGTGATCCACCCACATTTATTCCATGAAGGAAGTTAACAATATTTCCTTACATACTTATAAATGATCTTACTTTGTTTTATTAATGTTTAAATAATGAGCATATGATAAAATGATTATATGGTTTAAAAAATAGTGTGAGTTCCTATAATTCTGACTTCCATGATCAAGTTTCACTTCAGCCTCCAATCTCAGGTCCATACAGAGAAAATTCTACAGATGCACAAATGATTTCTTTTTCCAGATCATCAGTGGTTGTTCTTTCTAAGCTATTTTATAATTCTTTCTTGCTTACATTTCACAGATAAAATTATGATTATTACAAACAAGTTTAGCTATATGAAAAATTGCATCAGAATATTCCATTCCTGAGATGCTGATGCATACTTACATCTATGCTCCGTAATTTAATTACTGATATTTGGTTGTAATGAAAATTTAATTATGGATATTCTCACCTTGTGCATGCTAAGAAATTCCAAATGAACAATTATTTCAATGATCACACACTAGCATTACAAGCATGTGACCTGTCATAAAATACACAAGGATACACATGGCTTTATTTCATGAAGAAGATAATCCATACACAGCCAAAGGTTCATTTAATATTTGCTTTGTCTGTTTTAATCACACAGGAATCCAAGTAAGTTGAATCTGAATACCATTACATTATATACAGGTAGCTGGAAATCAGGATATGTAAATCCTTTGAAAGAGGGACTTTGGAACACCCAGGGGACATATGAAGCACCTCTTCTTGAATTGTTAAAGCATCTTTTTCTAGGCTTGTTCTAGGCTTTATCTGTATAGGTATGCATGCACAGCCATTTTCAATTAGTTTTCCAACAAAGCAAAGTGGCTGTGCATGCACACTGATGTGGAGATGGTGGAATAGCTTTCCATAAATGTTTTCGTTGTTATCAGTGGAATGTCCCTCAGTAATTTAGATTTTTAAATATCCCATTCAAGTCTAATATTGGATCTTTTATTGTACACTTGCAAAATGTTTGCTTAGGGATTGATATAGTAATACTTCCAGAATGATATTACTCAGATCTCTGAAACCAGGCAATTATATTTTTCACAAAAATAACATATAACCCTATTTAACACTGAAAATATGAAAATTAAATCATCTAAAAAATTAGAAAAGGCAAAGGCAAAAACTGATACACTTTCTTAACTATGTTGGAAAGTACATTTCTGTTTACAAGGCACTTCAGAATTTAAGAACTTGTTTTGTAAAACTGCAGTGTAATGGCAAGTTTATATTCCAATTACATCAGCATACTACAACTTGGGAATATCCAGTTTCTGGCTATATTTATTATTAGTAAAGAAGTTGATGTTCTCCATATTTTGCTCTCATATATATACAGATATAACAAAGTTAAAGTAAGATCAAAGATGTGGGGAGGCATTTTACATTCCTATTTGCGAAGTACTATTGTCTTCATACTACACATATTATATGGAGTTAACACCCATTTATGATAAGTATGACATGAAGTCTTCTATTCAGAAATACTCAGAGCCAGAAGCTCATACTCTATTTAAAGGGCTGTCATTAAAAGTTAAATAACCAGGAGATATAAAAGTATTATTAGATGTGCATTTGAGAGCATAATGCCTAATCTTCTTCTTCTTCTTACTAACATATTCCCACAGTTACAGGGTCTACTTTTCAGATCATTGAACACCACTTAGCATGGTCAGCTGTGCCTCCAGGAAGCAGGCCTGCGGCTTGCATATCTATGCATGTCTTGCCATCTCTGCTTGGACATCCGCAAGGCCATTGACTTCCAGTTAGTAGGAAGTCTTGGCTAGGGTGGAAGGTGCTGCTCTCTGGATATGTCCATACCAGCAGAGTTGGCCTTCTCTCATCTTCTCTATAATTGGTGCCACATCAAAATGTTATCGAATTGTGTCATTTGTGATGTGGTCAAGAAGGGAGATGCCCAATAACCAACAGAGCATTCGCATTTCCATGGCATGGACATAGCTTTCGGTCCCTGTTGTTGCTGCCCAGCATTCAGTGCCATACAGTGCAACAGAGCAGATGGTTGTCTTGTAAATCTTAGATTTCATCTGTCACATAACACACTGGTGAATTCTTGCCAATGCATCCAGGCTGCATTCACCCTTGCTTTCATATTACCACTGATGTTGCCATTGCCTTGGAGATGGGATTCCAGATACCGAAAAATGTCCAACTTTTTTAGTTTTTTTCAGTTGATTTGAAGCATTCCAGGAGTGGTAACAGTCTCTAAGTACTCAGTTTTCCTGATATTGAGATGGAGTCCAAAATGGTTAAGGTGGTCATTCTATGTTTGAACTTGCTGCTGTAGTTCACCTCTGGTGGTAGAAGCAAGCAAGCCTAATCAATGCATTAAGTTTTAATTTGCTTTAGGTATTATGGCAGAACAGGGCAAGGAAGTGCAAATGCCAATGTTTTGTGCTTGCATCAAATATTATAACATGATTGATACAAATCACACATGATTTTATTATGACTTGTTATGGGCACTTATATTTGTAAGTAGGCATTCCTATTTCACATTTGATGAGTTTTCATTTTTCAGACATGGGAATTATTTAAAAGAATACAGCAGCTGACCCATCACTGGGTCTAAAAACAAAAAGTTCATTACTTCCAAATTATAATTATAATCTAATCCAATGAGTAATCTGAAATTTATGCATTGTGGTATTTTAAAAAATGATGCTTTATACTAAAATTGGGTGAATTAAAATATTTGTAGTATATATCTTAAATTCTTACAAAATACAATACAAAAACTGTAGTATAAACTTAAATATGCAGTTTTCATAATTAACTTTTTGAGCAGCAAATCTTCCTGTTCTGTTTGAAACTGTTTGCAGATTTACTTTTGTTTCAAAATGGATTTTGTTAAGCTGTTCAAAGAACTCAGCTGATGCTCCTAATGAAGTTGGTGCAATTATTTAAGCAAGTCCATTAATCTTGTATGTTTTTGAATTGTAAAATAATTAAAATAGGAAATTTATTCATTATTCTCAGTCCTGATATATTATTTGTTAGTTCAATTTATATTACCAATGGGTGGGTGAAAAAAGCTCTTAGTAAACCATAATATTGTACTGTACTTTAAGAAAGTTTAGTGATAAGTTTAAATCCCATTAAGCATGACATAATTTTAAGTAGAAGAAGACACTGTATGTATGATCCAGTTTTATATTTAGCAGCTAAACAAAAAAGCATTTAAGTATTATCAATGGTAAAATATTTATTTGAACGCAGAAACATTTCCAAAATTAACTGCCAAATAATGTTATCTTAAGAGATAAAGTATTTAAATTGTCTATATTTGTCGCCCAACTTTTTAGTGCAGTTTTCACTACAGGAAGTTTTGGTCAGTGCACATAGTACCTCTTAAATTATTCTTTTGATAATAACTTGGCTAGTTTAGTTCTTTTGGGAACACTTTAGAAAGTCATTCAAGCCAAGATGACAAATATGTTTTATAATGTTATTATCTCTGGTTTTTTACAGAATAGCAACATATAACTCTGACACATGCCTTGTTAATCTATCTAAACCAGAGACAAGTACATATATTCTGTGGCTTGTTTAAATTTGGCTTAGTTTACTAAGTGACAGATGCTTAAATACAGAAAAACCTCAACCAAACTGAACCAGCATTTCCAAATCAACTAGCTTCCAGTAACCCAACAAAAAATGAAGTTTATTTCTTTATTTAGCATATGGCAAATACATGGACTTATAGTAGTTCAAATGTTAATGTCCAGTCCACCCAGCCATTCAAGGACAGGGTGGTCTATGTTGAAAAAAATCAGACATTGGGCCGGTGTGAGCTCTTGATGGACATTTGGACACAATGTCTCCCCTTTTTTTTATCTTTCCCCTTTATCACCTCATTCATTCATTCATTCATTCATTTTTTTTTATTTATTTATTTTGTAAACATGTACAAGATAACAAATATAAGTATGACCATAAACAAGAACAAAGGAAGTAAATACAGATAAATGGGGCCAGTAAGACAGGGACAATAGGCATGCTGGTATGCTTATGCATGCCCCCTTTGAGGACCTCTTAAGAATGGAATGAGGTCCACGCTAGACAGTTTGAGGTTAAGCTGTGAGGGGTTGAGGCTGAAACAACAGAGTTGGGTGGGACATTCCAGGTATTGACCACTCTGTTGCTGAAGTCATATTTTCTGCAATCAAGTTTGGAGTGGTTTACCTTGAGTTTGAATCAGTTTTTTGCCTGTGTATTTTCATGATTGAATCTGAAGAAGTCATTGACAGGCAAGATGTTATAGCAGACAATTTTGTGAACTATGCTTAGATCAGACCACAGGAGGTGCACTTCCAGATTGTCCAGGCCCAAAATTTCCAGCCTGGAGGTATAGGAAATTCTATTGTGAATGTGTCATGCCACTGTCAGAATCTGATTCCGAGGGGTGGGACAAGCAGCTGACAGGGAGTGGGATTGTCGCTCCATTGGCTGTGGAAGAAACTGGGGAAGCTGGGCAGAGCAGGGGAGAGGTAGAGCAAGGCAGAGGGAATATGTGTCTTGTCTGCCAGGCGTTTGTTTCTGGTGATTAGTGCTTTGGCCATGGAATTTATCTGTGCTGGGTGGTGGTGGGATTGGGCATTGAGGTAGCGATTGGTGTGTGTTTTCTTCTGGTATACGGTGTGTCCTAAGTGTGCCATCTGTTCTTTGTAGATTGGTACATCTAGGAATGGTAGTGTTTGTTATTTACGTTTCAATGTGAAACTTGATTTTGGGTGTGGTGCTGTTTAGGTGTGTTAGAAAATTGTTTAGGTTTTCTTTCCATGGGGCCAAATCACAAATGTGTCATCGATGTAATTCTAATCACTAATCGATGTATCTAATCACTATTAGTGACACTAATCACCAAGAACCAAACGCCTGGCACGACAAGACTGAACTATGCACCCTGACTAAATTACTGACAGCCAACGGCTTCCAGAAAAAAAACAAAACCACCAGCTTGATCCACAAAAACACTAAGACAGAAATAGAGACTAGAAGATCAACAGACCTATGGAATAGCTGTCCTGCCCCTACATAAGAGGTACTACAGACAAAATCAGTAAGATACTACAACAGGCATCACATCAAAGACTGCCTTCAAACAGACAAAATAGCAGCCATCCTTCGAACCCAAAGACAAAATGACCTGGAAAACCAAGGCATATACGAAGTTCCCTGTGCATCATGCCGCCACATACATTGGGCAGACCAATAGAAGAATAAGTACCCACCTGGATGAACACAAAAAATGCAGTAAAAAAGCTGGAACACATTCCTCATTAGTCCAACACATGAAAAACCACAGGTCATAACATCAACTTCAATGGCACCAAAACCCTAGCCACTACAGAAAACCAGCCACAAGATCATCAGAGAAGCCATAGAGATTGAAAAAAGACCTGAAAGCATGAATAGAAGAGATGATTCCACCAGACTCTCAATCATTTGGAAGCCTGCACTCTCAAATAGAAAGATCTCCACCACCACAAGCCAGGCAACACCTGGGCACAACAGACTCCCCTGATACCTCCAGCTCAAACACAACCCAACAGGCACCCAGATGAACCTAGCTTCTAATAGATATAACCATCCTTCACGCGAGGCCAAGCTGCACTGAAAGCCTCCAATACAGGAACACGGTGTTGCCAGCCAATCAAAGCCACAAAACAGACAGAAGAAACCAGAAACACCATGCAACAAACCTCCAAGTCCAATAAACACAGACCAAGACTCCCAACCAATCAGGAATGTAGAAAAATAACATCCTGGCACAGCGGTAGGCTAGCTCAAATTTAAAAACCAACGGCTGTGATAGCCTGACCCACATACAAACTCATACAAAGCCGATGATGGCAGATGAGATTATGCTGAACACGTTGCTTCAACTTTAAAAGCACTACAATGATGTGGGATAATACCCGAAGGAAGCTGAACAGCACATATCTATATATATCTATATATATCTATATCTATATCTATTTTTTTATATAGATTTTATATAGATTTTTTTATATATAGATATATAGATATATCTATCTATCTATCTATCTATCTATCTATCTATCTATCTATCTATCTATCAACCTGATATTACTATAGATAACTAAATTTCCCTAAAACTACTAATAGCGATAGCACTTATATTTATATATCACTTCACAGTGCTTTACAGCTCTCTCTAAGCACTTTACAGAGTCAATATATTGCCCCCAACAATCTGGGTCCTCATTATAACAACCTCGAAAGGATGGAAGTCTGACTCAACCTTGAGATAATTAGAATCTAACTTCTGGAGTGAGCAGTGAGTTAGCCTGCAGTAACTAGATTATCAGATTATGAAATGGACTAAGAAACAGTTTAACTATTTTGCTAATGATATCAATTAAATTAGAAGTTGTGACTATTCTTTCATTCCTGTAATAAGAAAATATAATGGTTAAAACATAAATTATTCTGCTAAGACATATGAATCTGGCCACAGGTTCAAAACAAACCTTTCTACAGCCATTTTTCTGTTCCTCATTTGCCACCAGAGGGGGAAGGGGGAAAGGACTACTAGACACAACAAAGAGCTTTCTCATAAGAACCAAGGTCATCTCTACTGGCAACAGATAAGTGCCTGAAAAGCCTGCCAATTAACCTACTTGGCCAGTGTGACCTGTGACACTTGGAGATCGGGTTATTTCCTAGTTTAATTATACCGAAATCATGAAGATTTAGAATTGGTTTTCCATTGAAGCTGTGCCGATATGATGTACTCAATAAAGAGGGTTGGCTCCTTTGAGAATCCTCAGAGTTCTGATTTGCTTGAGCTCATTAGTTGGAAACTTTACATTTAATTTATATACAAACATATTGTTTAATTTTTACACAGTTCAGATTTAAGTGCCTTGTATGTATAACTATATTTTATTCATTTTTTATCCCATCTTTACTTCAAGAGTTTAAGAAATATGTGATTTTCTTCTAGTTCTCACATTTTCTCCTCACAGTTTTGTTATCTAGGTTTAGGGTATGAATTATTGATTGCTCAGAGGCCTTCATTATGAATGGGATCTGAACCTGGTTTTTTTCCTAATCTTGATCATATCATATCATATCAAATGGGTCCCAAGCCCCAAATATATATCTTGACCACAAAAAAATCTTCGAAGATATATTAGAATCAAATTGGAAAACAAATAAATTTACTGGTAAGTTTTATTAGCTTTTCTGTCCTCTTAAGCACTTATATATAATTCTGGAATGAAGGAAAGGGGACTTGAATTAATCATGGATTAACTCAATTAAACATGGATTTTTATTTTATGAGAATGCTTATGTTCTGAACATATAATATCCAATGTCTCCCTTTAAAAAGGAGATCATATATTTTCCTAGCAACTGAAAGTTATTCACATCAATGGAAAATTATCCAAGCATATATGAAACATATTTGAAACTCACTTAATAGTGTCTGACTTCCATGCCAGGAATGTTGTTTATTTGGAAGTAAAAAACAAATAAAGTAGGAAAATAAATGGTACATAAAGTTTTATAGCATTCCACAAGCAATGGAATGTGCTGACTTAATAGGTAAATATTCAATGATTTTTAAAAGATAGACTAAAGATCATATATCCCTTGCAGAAAATTGCTGACAATGCTGCAATAAAAAGTAGCTGCAAATGTCAAAAGTAAATTTAATAAGCAACATTTGCTTCTCCTTATAATTACTGTTGATGTGTAGGCTATCTAGCACATGAAGAGTATCACATCATATCTTATCTTATCAATATCATGAAAGCAGGGGTGGGAGTCTACCAGTTCGGACTGGTTCTATAGAACTGGTTGTTATGATTCTGCGCAGTTTGGAGAACCAGCAAATTGTACCCCTGGCTGGCCCTGCCCCTCTCTGCCCGGTCCTCCCCTCCCTGCCCAGTCACTCCTTAAGGTATTTCTTTCTTTTTTTCCCTCTCATCACCAGCTGTTCCAATGATCAGCTCTGCCGGCATCCCTGTCTTACTGCTTTACTGCCTCCTGGGCCTCAGGGAAGCCTCTTGTGGGATGTTTTTGCTCCCAGGAAGCTTCCCTGAGGCCAAGAAGGTCCAAAAACGGAGCGTGGGGGAGGGAGCTACACTCTCTCCCCAGGCTCCAATTTTTGCTTTCCTGGGCCCCACGGAAACTTCCTGGGAGCAAAAACATCCCACAAGAGGCCTCCCTAAGGCCCAGGAGGCAAAAACTGGAGCGGGGGGGGGGGGGTCTGCAAAAAAAANTCTGCAAAAAAAAAAGAAGAAGAAGCCACATCCACCCACTCACATGGCCACACCCACAGAAACAGTTGTTAAAAATTTTGAATTCCACTTCTGCATGAAAGCGTGTTGGGTTAGTCAGTCTGTATGAAGTTAGAGAACCATATTCAATTCTTGGATTCCATATATACAGTACTTTTCCCACCTGTTAAATTAATAGTTTTACAGTATATTAATTATTTATTTCCTATCTTATTTACTCTAAATATAGTATTCCAAATGGCAAAACGACCTTAAATTTAAATTGTTCTCCCCAAAAATAAAGATTGTAGAGATAATAAATACATCAATGATATTGACATAATCCCCGTGTTTTTTTTCACATAAATATGTGAAATATTTATATGTATGGGGGTATGATGATCCACAGATGTACATGCACATTGGCCAGATGTTTCTTTCCAAAAAAGACTCACTACAAGGTCAGAATCAAATTAAGTTAATGATAATTCAATTAATGAATTAAAGCTACTTCCTATAAAATAATCCCCATATAATTTATTTCTTTCACACATAAAACAATATACAAGCATGGAATAAAAAAAGAATTAAAGGCCTCTTACTCCCAAGTAACTAGCCATGCACTGCTACTATACTGTATTTGTGTCTTAGTTCAGTTTATGTCATGTTAATTGTTCTGTATATAGAATAGTAGACTCCTAACACAGGATTCTGATTGGCTAAAAAACCTGAATGGGGATTGGTTCA
>BHFT01048070.1:0-16087 GCA_004320025.1 Laticauda laticaudata | reverse complement strand
CGTATGTTAAGTGTCTGCAACTTTAACTGTGGGATAGTAATTAAGGGAGTGTTGTGAAGCACCTTAAAAGAAGCAAGACTGCAGCGTGCCTCTCTCTCTGCTTGAATGATCCTGATTACTGTTGGAAGGAACTGCATTGCTCGAACACGGAGAGAGAACAAGGACTGAATTTGTAAGTGAATCTGACATCGGATATTCTACCCATGGACTATTGGCTAATGAATATCGCCTGAATGGACTGACTTAAAATGAATACATGACTATGTGGATCTAGTTATTTTGATATGCTAATACGTAATGGAATAAACTATAATTTTGAATAGACAAGCGTTCTGTTATTTTTAACTGTATCGTTTAATCAAACATCAACTTTGCTCACGTCATTTATCTGGTGCTATCTGACTAACGCTGCACTTCTTGTTTAGCTGTCTCCCTAACCTGGTTGGGGAACCCAGGCTTAACACTGTTTATTGGGCCCGAGGCTGCAAAAAGTCAGTTTTACTAGGATAAAACAGATTTAATTGTAAAGAGTGTGAGAGTTGTGTTGTTATACATTACAGTAAACAGAACAGCTTGTTTGTATTAATTATAGTTTATATACTATATGAAAACATGGCACAAGTTCATCTACAAAAGATTGTCGCCTTATATCAAGCGGATGAGACAAAACTTGAGCATCATGGTGCTACAAATGTAGTCTATCTTCTAACGAAGTGGAACTGGTTCTGTGGAACATAATTGAGAACCACCAAACTAGAAGAATGGGATGCCAGAAGGATGAGGTAAGACAGACTAAAGAATAGAAGAAATTAATGCATAAAAATCACACAGCCATTCTGCATATTGGGTTACGCTTAACTTGATCAGACAGCTCTGTTTATATGCCACGGAGAGAAAACGGCTGTTGGGTGTTGGCAGAAGGCTTGAAGAGAATTTAATTGTTCGAAGATAATGTTGGTGGTCACAGTAGAATCTAACACGGAGCTTTTCAGACGCATCTCCAAACAAATGGTGAATATGCTGAGTCATTGAAAACTATGCAAAACATTTTTCAAATACTGCAAGCTGAGAAAGAGCGTATTTTCTCTGAACTACACGCAAGTCTCTAATTTCTATCTTCCTTGATGAAAGTTATGCTAACTATCGTAAACTTCACTAGAAATTTGCCGAAAGGAAAGTTTAACTTTAACTGATATTAACTGGCCAGATTGGATTGAAGAGGCCAGAAGAAAGCTTGAACGAGATGATTAAGGAGGTGAAAGCAACGCTCAAAACAAGGAAGATATTGAATCTCCTACTGGCATACTGCACTTAAGAAAAGTGTTTTAATTGTGGAGGAAAGGGACATTTGGCAGATTTTGTAAAAAGCAAAGCGCCAGAACGCTTGGCCAGAATACTAAGTCATCAAAAGAATAATAAAAAATTTAGAGTTAGCCATGTTAATACTACGGAGGCGTAAAAATAATTTATTGGGTGGTTTGAACAGTGAGCATCCCATTGTATAACAAAATGATAAAACAAAAATTTTAATTAAATGTCCAGGAAGTACACAGCGATATCGTTAGCCAATGGCTGGAAACTGAAAAGGTCAAGGTTATAGATATTGGTTTCTTTTAGTAAAAAGAGATGTAAAAATGTTATATGTTTACCACAACTTAAGTTTAATTTTAATTTCAGTTAGGATTTTGGTTAAACTAGGATATTGTAGTTACATTTAGGGAAGATACTGCATAATTGGAAAAAGAAGAATAAGAAGAATTACGCATTCTTTAAGAGGGTGAATTATATGCGTGTAAATGAATGATGGGTTAGGTGCCTTAATATACAGACGTCATCAGCAATCAATCGATTTCTTTTTTAGTAAAAATTTGATGGGAATTTATTAAGAAAATAAAAAAAGAAAAACCAAATATAGAATCAATGCATACAAACTATGATTACTTATTTATTATTTTACCTAAACCAGTTAGGGTAAACAATGTTATCCCTAACAAGGAGAATGTCAATAGCATAGTTGAGTGGACTCTGGTCATGGGCAGTTAATTCCTATATCTCCTATAAAAATGTGTTAAAATTTAACTGCTTCAATATATCATGCTAATGGAGTTTATATAAAATAATATCAGCAACAACATCAGGACTTTCTTAAGATACCTGACAACTTTTTTCTGGTTAGCTAGTATTCAATTAGATGAACCAGTATGTAAAATTGATCGGCCTGTGATCTCAGATGATTGCCTAGTCACTTCTCATGAGATTTCTGCAGTCTTTCCTAAAAATCTCATGAGATTAGCTGGCTTTTATTTTTTAAAACTATAATCAAAAGCAGCCATGTGTAGTGTCCAAGATGTTATAGGATGTTCTAGGGTTGTGGTTTGTTACTGATATGTACTATTTAAAATAATTTGACTCAAAAAGATACCTTTGGGGGTTTGAGTCTTGAAGGATCTTGGTTCTGTCTCTTCTGTGCTCAAACATGGATACATTCATTTAGGGATAAATTGCTATAACCATTTCACATTACACTTTTGTTTCATTATTGTTTCATTTTTTTTAAAGGAAGTATACCACAGTCGAAGAGATATCAAATATGACAAGGATAAGATGTGGTATCTGGCCAAATTGGTAAGAACTTTTTTTGATAGATTTCTTAGATGTTTATATGATTCTAATTTTTCCTGGTTCATCAGTTTATAGTTATTTTATAGTTATGATACTTCAGTGTTTTATTCAGACCTCAATAAATAAAAACCAATGTTATACAAGTAATCCTTGCTGACTGATTGCTCATACAGTGACTATTTGAAGTTACAACCACTGAAAAAGGAGACTTACAACTAATTTTGAACTTGCACTAGTCACAGTGTCCCCATAGTCACCTGATCATGATTTGGATGCTTGGCAACCTGTGCATATTCTATTTTGATCACAGTGTCCTGCAGTCATGTGATTGTCATTTGCGACTTTGACAGCAAGCTTCATGGTGGCATCACATTTAACAACTGCACTGATTTTCTTAACAACCAATTGAAACCATTGTCATAAGTTGGACATGGTCATATGATGTTTCACTTTATGACTGTATTGCTTAACGATAGTTGCCAGTCTCTGCTTGCATTGCCCTTTTATGCCAAAATATATTTGCCATTGAAATCATTTGAGACTTTTTTTGTACAAAATATTATTTCCTTCCATTTCAGATACGGGGAATGACAATTGATGAGGCACTGTCTCAGTTGGAATTCAATGATAAAAAGGGAGCAAAAATAATTAAAGAGGTATGTTACATTTTTCTTCAAAATGTATTTGAAGAAAAAGGTATGTTACATTTTTCTTCAAAATGTATTCAGTTTTGGTTAAAGCCATTTATCTGAGAGATTTTCTGATATTTATTATTTAATATATGCATATATTATTCAATATATTATTGTTAAATTTACATTTAATATATTATTACATTTATTATTGAATATATTATTGAATATATTAAAATATATATTCTGTATATTTTCTCTGTATATTATGTGGCTCTTTAATTTCCAATGAGTTTTGTACTTTAGAAAATATGACCATTTGGCTTTGGTGAAACTTGATATTTGGATAGGTCAAAGCAGGGAAAGGTCCCAAGCGTTAGAAAGCAGAAGAATAAAAAATGCTAATACAAGAAAGTTAAAGAAAGTTTGCAAAACAGTAATGGGTTAGAAAAAAAATATGGTTAATATGTTTTGACAGAAAAGGGAAACAGGTGTAAAATAGAATTGAATCTTGGGAAAAAATTGTGATGCTTAATATAAAGGTGGAATGGACTATTCCAATGGACTAAGGAAAAGTGAATACAATTATAGGTTGGATTCATGAAACATGCTGAGCTTAAATGTGTTTTGCTTTTTTCTGGCATAGAGTATTGTGTGAATCTAGCCACTAATTAAGTGTGTTAAGGCAACATACTAACAAACAGGGATGGGATCCAACTGGTATAACTACCGGTTCTGTCTATTAGCTTCGTACGTGCATGTGCGAGTTGTGCGAGTGCAATTTACAACCTGCTGAGCTGCCCGGACAGCTGAGCAGCACTGTGTGCAAGTGCGCAACAGTTGGAAAAGCCCTTTTTTTCCTGCTTTTTCAACTGCAGCTGTGTCGTGCAAAGCAGCTACAGTTGAAAAAGCAGGAAATAAAGGTCAGGTCAGAGCCCGGGCAGATGTGTGGGCCATAAGGGCAGCAGACATAGAACCGGTTGTATGTCTGGTACTCTTCAGAGCAACCGGTTCGACAGAGGTGGACAGAACCGGTAGAATCCCACCCCTGCTAACAAATGGAACTATTATATGGCGTATTCATTAACTTAGTTTTCTTAATGATGGCTCCTAAAGAAATCATAATTTGTTCAATTTGCATAGTGCATAAATATGGTTAGTGCTCTGAGTAAAGAAAGATTCTGGATAGCCGCAGTTATATGCACACAAAAGCGTTTCAAGAAGACATGGAATTAGAGGAAAGAATATGATTGTGCTGTATAGGTAAGCTCTAGGGATGAGGTAATTGGGATAACCATGCAGTTCTGCATGAAATGTATGGCAGATGTGCCTGTATGAGAGTGCAAAATTTTAAATAGAAAGTTTTGGTTTTGGCTCCTTGAAAATTATTTAATTCTTTTCTTACTTTTTAAGAGTTCAAAATATCTCAACAAGCCAGTAGGATGAATAGAATAATCCTAAAATTCTAGGCGTTCAGGAAGGCGTATTCAATATTGTTGGGGGATGGAATCTAATTAAAACACCCATCTTAAAGATGTTGGGGTTGGATGATGTAAGTTGTAGCGAAACATTGAAAGAAGGGTTTAAAGGTGCCCCCTGTCCAGTCGTTGACCGACTCAAGAGGGTGGTGCTTATTTCTGATTCTCAGCCAAGGGAGCCTGCATTGTGGGAAAGATGCTTCTGTCAACATGTGGAGCTCTCATTACTCAACCCAGCTCCTGCCAGTCTAGCTGAACAAACATGCCTACATATCCTCAAGTTGAAGAATGCCACCAGCTTCTGCTCCTCTGGGGCATGGACTTGTTTGAACTTCAAAAAGTTCACTAAGGTAGTGCTCTGTCCAGTGATCTGGCAATAAGGCTCATGGAATAAAAATCCCATTACGGAAGCTTCTGCTGTGAAGAGTATAGGATTTTCAATTATGCAGGCCATTTTGCTAAGCCTCAAATATTCCTTTGTTTCTCATTGTAGAGCTTTACACTCTTAAATTAAAAATGTTCATTATCTCTCTGACTTCATTATTTTTTTCCTTTTTCATAATAGATTCTTCTGGAAGCCCAGGAACTGGCAGTGACAAAATATAATGTAGAATTTAAATCCAATTTATATATTGGTAAATACTTTATAATTATATGAAACTTTCTTAAAAAAAAGCAAAATGAAATGTAATTTATAACTTATAGTCCTCAGCTCACAATCACAGTTGGCATCAGAATTTCCAAGATGGCTAAGTAAATCATAATCAATTTTACGACCCTTTTAAAGAAACACTGATATATAAGTAAGATCTGACAGATTGTTTATCACATTAGAAGATGCTTACCTACATGCATTACCTTTAATATTTTTATAGTTTTATTGTCCTCCCTTGTTTAATGCTTTATGTAGAATTTTGAATGGTGTCAAACAAGATGAATCAGTGATGTCACTGATGTAAGACAAATTTCCAGAAGTAGCAACACTCTTGGCGCAACAGGAACAGCAGTAGGCAGAGGTAGCTAATGGAGACAAAAAGAGAAGATTTTTTTTGATGTATCTTTTTTAATGTTCTGATCATTTTATGTCTTGTGTTTTTTTCCTTTTATGTCTTAGATTTTAATTTAGTTTTAATATTTTGTATTTTAACTTTATTCTGAATAAAATAAAAATCTAGAAAAAAGAGAAGAATCTTAAAAAGCCCTACTAGTTCAGAATGAAGGGTAGCAGCTGTCACATGAATAAACAGTCCTCGACTTACAACAGTTCATTTAGTGACTGTTCAAAGCTGCAACGGGATTGAAAAAAGTGTCTTACTACCATTTTTCACACTTATGAAAGTGTGAAAAAAGTGTCTTACGCATTCCTATGATCACATGATCAAAATTGAGACACTTGGCAACTGACTCATTTATGACCATTGAAGTGTCCCTGGATCGTGATCACCTTTTGCTAGCTTCTGACAAACAAGTTCAATGGAGAAGCCAGATTCACAAAGTAACCGTGTTACTAACTTAACAGTTGCAGCAATTTCCTGGACCAATGGTCCTTACTCATGGTCACTCATGCCCTAATCACTTCCCGTCTTGATTATTGCAATGTGCTGTACATGGGGCTGCCCTTGAAGAACATTTGGAAGCTCCAGTTGGTACAAAATGCAGTGGCCCACATGATTTTGTGCAGACCCCGATGTGCACATGTATCACACCTGCGGGAGCTGCATTAGTTGCCAATTTGCTTCCAGGTACAATTCAAGGTGCTGGTTGTCACCTTTAAAGCCCTTCATGGCTTGGGTCAGGGTTATCTGAGGAAACATCTCTTGCCACTCACATCTACCTGACCCATTAGAGCAGGGAGGCTGGGAGTGCTGCAGGTCCCATCCCTGAGGGAGATATATCTGGTGGGACCCAGAAGAAGGGCCTTCCCCATGGTGACTCCCTCTCTCTGGAACATCATTCCCCCTGAGATTAGAATGTCCCACTTTGTAATACTCTTCTGGAAGACACTGAAGACTTGGTTCTGCCAGCAAGCTTGGAGAACCCAGAATGGGATGGAGCCCATCAAATGGCTCGTGTGATCTGCTGTTGTTGGGGTTGGTGGGTGGGAGTTGGCGGTAATTTCACCCCCCAGATTTTCTTCTATTGTACTTTATTAATTTATTTGATTCTTTTTGTTAGTTTTTATTGTTTTTTATTTAAATATGGTTTTACATTCTGTAAGCCACCTCGAGTTGCCATGGGCAATATAAATTCAATAAATAAATGCAATAAATAAATACATTTACTTAACAAGTGTGGCAAAAAAAGTCGTAAAATGGGACAATACTCACTTAACAAATGTCTCACTTAACAACATTGGCTTAATTGTCATAAGTCGAGGACCACCTGAATCATTCATTCTTATTTTGGCTTGATTATCCTAGAAGTCTGAACCATTTTCTGTTTTCGTTGAGATGTATTAAACAGATAATGAATTGCTGAACTGACTGTTCTACTAAGCATTTCTTTGGATCTCTGTTGTAACCAGGTTTTTCCTTTTATATTCTCTAGCTGAATCATTTTCTGGAAAAGGGCACTATATAAAAAGAATCCGCTACCATGGCAAAGGCTGTTTTGGGATTATGAACAAAGTCAAATGTCATTACTTTGTGAGATTAGTTGAAGGACCACCTCCACCTCCAGCACCTGCAAAGACTGGATTTGATCAGGCTAAGGAGTATGTTGAACAACTTCGGAAACGAACCATAATTAATACACTATGACACCTCTCATAAAACACTGTGTCTATTTTTCCTTTTTGATAAAAAATGTAAATAAAGTACATTTTATAAATAAGTTTTCAATTTCCTGTTTCTGAAAACAGTCATATATTATACTGTACATTGGTATTTAGGAAGGGAGCTTTTGCTAATGGAGAGCTTTTAGAGTTGGAATGGTGGTCAGAAAATAAGTTACTTTTTTTTTTGTATTGGATGATGGAAGGCAATATGTCCAATACTTCTAATACAGGCAGAACATTGTCCTGATCTGATAAGTGCCTGCATTGAAAACTACTTGGGAATCTTGTGGAAATTGAATTTCATCGGGAAAGAAAGATTGGATGTAAATAAAACAATTCCCAATGTTGAGCAAACAAAACTAAGAGAAAATGTACCTAATATTCCAACTAGCTTTTTAAAACTTTGTGCTCTTTCGTCATGTATCATTAAAATATGAAAAATACATTTGTTTTGTTGATAATTGGAATTTAGTTTCACAGTTCTTCATTATCTTCCAATTCTTCACAAGGAATATATTTCTGAACAGTAAATGAGTGATGCACTGAAATTTCAGTGCAATAAAACATGATTACAGATGGCATGCCTGTTCATTTATTTTACTGAGTACATAGAAAATTCTGTAGAACTTGCAATCCTTGAAATTTGCCTGCGTACTCAGGTTCATTAATAAGATTTCAGAAATGCATAAACTAGCAAACCTCAGAAAATAAAGTGTTTAATAGTAATTGCATAGCATGTGTACTTTGGATTTCAAAAAGTATCAGATCGTAATTAAAAGTTCCCTTAGTTATAATGACAAGCAACTTTCTGCCTTATGTATTTTTGTATCCTTGTTGTAGATTACAGAACAAAGTTCACTCTTCATATGAAAATGCCATTTATTGTTTTGTAAATACCATTTATTGTTTTTTAGTTTCTTAATTAAAAATTATGAATGACTTATAAAATGAATTAAAATAGGAGGTATTTTAACTTAGTGTCCACGGAATTTTTGTGTGTCCATGGACTTTTAAGAGAGCTAGTCAGATTGCCTTTATTCAAGGGCAAAATCCTTCCTTCACATATAATCTTTGTTTAAAACTCTTCTGTTATCTGGACATTGTTATTTTAATTACCAGTGGAGATGAAGCAGCATACAGGAGGAGGTTCAAAAATTATCCTTATGGTGCCTAGAAAACAACCTGCACCTAAACATCAGCAAGACAAAGAAGATGGTGTTAGACTTCTGGAAGAAGAGAGGAACCCGTCCCACTTTACATTGGGGGGGGGGCGCTGTTTGGAGATAGTTTCCTCCTTTAAATTCCTGGGAGTCTATCTCAGCAAAGATCTTGCCTGAAAATCAGCACAACCCGGGTGGCCAGAAAGGCCCAACAGAGACTCCATTTCCTTAGGGTCTTGCGAAAGAATAAAGTGGGAACAACAACTGATGACCACCTTTTGCCGGTCCACAATAGAAAGCATCCTCACATATTGCATTATGGTGTGGTATGCTGGCTTGACAGCTGCGGATAGAAAAACATCACAGAGTGTAGTGAGCACAGCACAAAACATTGTGGGCTATTCCCTGATACCACATCCCGGTCAGCACTTCTTCACTCTCCTACCATTGGGTAGGAGATATAGAAGCATAGCCAGCCACACCAACAGGCTGAAGAACAGTTTCNGGAGATATAGAAGCATAGCCAGCCACACCAACAGGCTGAAGAACAGTTTCTACCCATGGGCTGTCAGACTTCTGAACAGAAAATAACTTCATGTTAACATAGTATGATAGACCTGCGGGGTTGGAGCATTGTGCAACAAAGTCACGTAATAAGATTGGGACTGGGTTGGGGGTCCTCACTGTGAGTTGGGGGGGAGCACGAAGGGAGGCTTAGCCAATCTCGTACACATGTACTCTGACAATAAAGGTAATAAATAATGCCACAATTGTCAGCCCTTCAAGGAAAATCGGAAGGGGAAATGGACATCACAGGAAGACCATGACTATCCTTTATTCAGATTGGCTAATAGCAAATTAGTACTATACAGTGGGATAAGGGCAGATGAGGAATTTAAGAAATAAAATCTATCAAATGCCCAAAGCCAAATGATGACTGGACCAATGATAATAAGGGAAATTTGTCATGCTATAAAGAAGATGAATAAATAGCTCCTGTTCTAAATGTATTATTGACTTCACAAATATTTTCCAGATGAGTTTTTATTATCTTTACAAAAAATGATACACTCCATTTTAGGTAATGGAAAGGTATTATATAGTTGGTCAGGAGCATATGTAGCAGTCATTCCAAAAGAAGGCCAGGGATGGATTTTGCCAAAAAAATATAGGAGGATACTAATAATTATAAAATTATAATAATTATAAAATATTCACAGTGATTTTATCTAAAAATGTTTTTCAAGATTTTATCCATGAAGTTGTGGGTTTTTGTTTACACCCAAGAGATGAAATAATATTAGAAATGTTCTTAATGTATTAGAGTACTTAATGTATAAGGGTACTTGGCACAACAGTGAAAAACAAGGTTAATATTTCTTGATGCAGAGAAAGCTTTTTGTTTTGAAAATTTAAATGATTTTTCTGTTTAAAATTTGGAATATACCAATTTTGGAAAGCACTTTATTATATGTGTGAAATCAATACATTTTCACAAAAAGCACAAATAATTGTGAATGGGGGTTGACCAAGCTCTAAAATACAGAAAGAAATAAGGCAGGGATGCTGCTTTTTCCACTGTCATTCATCTTGATTCTTCAAGTTTTGAATAGAAATATAATAGAAACGAGACTTACTGGTCTGAAAATTAAGAAAGAAATGTATAAACTAAAGGCATTTGTTGATGATTTGGTTCTAATTTTGGAGAAGAAGTCTTTAGGAAGAAAGATGTAGTAATGGAAAATTAAGAGAATTGGATGAATTGTCTGGATTTAAAATTAATAAGGGAAAAGAACAAAGATACTGACATTAAGTATTGAAGAACATTAAGATAGACAAAATAAATAAATAAATGGCTTTCAGATTGAAAAAAATATTTGGGTATCGTAACTAACATGAAGTGTATGAATTCATGTCATAATTATGTTAAAATATGGAATGAAATTAAGAAGGATTTATTAAACTGAAGAAAATTATTGTTTGGAAGAATTTTTATGGTAAAAAATTACTCCTCTCCCTCTTACATCCCAGTGAATCAAAAAGCAACCTAACTAAGTCTCTTTTGATACTATTTTTTCTCTAGACCTTAGGGAATGTTTCAGCTCACTCTGCTTATATGGTGGTTCTTGTCTTAAGGTCATCCCCCAGCTCTCTATGCAAATATGAAAAGCTTTCTATAACAATGTGATCAAAAACACTGGCAACATCTAAAGCAGTGCATTGGATGAAGTTCACTTCTGAGGTTCTCCTGAAATAAGTGACTTCAACTATTCAAAGATAATACATTTGTTGAAACATGTATTTTTTAGGGATTTATAATCCACCTTTCCTCTAAATATGTAGAGATATGCCTTCATTCCAATACCCAAACTTAATTCCCAAAATGCCAAACTGTAGGCTCCAAAATTGCTGGCAAGCCCTTGTGATCACATTGTCACAGAACTTGTGGTGTGATCTCCAACTCTTCAAAATGTTGGTCAGTTTGTTTTGGAAGTCATGTTGCTGCAGTACAACTTCCTTTCCCTTGTTTATTACTTGATCAAGACTGCAAGGTAAGTTAGACTGAGAACTAATGAGGAGCCCAAATACACCCAGCAAATTTCTATAGTTAACTGATAACTTTATCCTGTATATCTCTGGTCTCCATTCAACTCTGGCTCTTCACTGAATTGTGCTACAAATAAACTGGAAGTCAATCTAGATTTTAATACCAGCAAGATATAATCCATAGAGTGAATATCAGTTAATAATTTAGCTGTTACATTCTGACTATTTTAGAAGAGTTCTCAAATATATCCTCATTCCTAATTCATTACAGTACAGCAATAAAAACTAGAATAGATTATCAAAGCAAGAATTTTTCCATTGGGGCAGATACCTATGCTGGCCTTTCAATATTCATACTAAGGGTCAGATTTTCACACCTCCACATCCATCCACCCATTCCCACTCTTTGTTGGATACTTAACCCCATCAAAATGTGGTGGAATACAATTTATATCTACAAACAAAGCAATAATATCTGGCTTATAACTGTTTTGAACTCAGCTAATGTATTAATGATGCACAAAAAAGAGAAAATAAATCAGAACACAACATCCCATTTCTCAGTCACAAATAAGCACCATGGAGAAGATTTATTAATTCGGCAGCTGTCACTTACCACTACTACAGCAAAAATCTCCTATGTACTTTTTGCTAATAGTGGAGAATATATGTACCTCTGGATTGAACTGCTTATGAGAATTCAAAACATTCAGGATATAGCAGCTAAATTATTAATTGCTACTCACTCCATGGATTATATCTTGCTGGTACTACTAAAATCTGCACTGACTTCCAGTTTATTTCTAGAATAATCTAACTGAAGCCAATGTTGAAATAAAACCAGGTATATGAAAGTTTACAGTTTGTCATAGAAATCCACTAATTATATGGGCTAGAGGAGTGCGGAAAACATTTCTCTGCTTTTACACAGTGCATCTGTGGGATGGTATTTTCAGTTACATTGGCCACCAGAAGGCACACTGTGACCAGTTTTGTTGGTTACTCTTCAGATTTGGGCAGATGAGATGCAAGCTTCTGTCCTTGGAACTAAATTCATGGTTCGTGGATCTTCCTATTTTAGTGGACTGTAGGGAATGCATTAGCTTTATGAGCTAATGCTCATCTTTCCTTTCAAAGAAGAAGGATGAAAGCCATGTAAAACCCTGTACACAAGAGCATGACATAATGTAACATCTACATGCTCTATGGAAAGGTGGGCCTTATGCACCCTTCTGAAAATTTCAATATACTCCACCCTGAGCACTAACATCTGGAGAGCTGCTCATGCACTGACATCTGCGGCATCATAGTTTCAAAAAGAACCAAAATTATCCCTGCTGAATATTCCTTGTTTTAGCATCATACTTTCTATAACCATTTGTTTATTTATTTGTACTTCACATTTCTTAATGACCCATCTTCCTCAGAGAAGGGCTCTGTGTAGTGTACAATATAATCAACAAAATTAAACATTTAAATCAGAATAATTTAGGATGAAAAGAAAAGCTTTAAAATTATCATAAAAAAGTCAGAATGTGAAGAATTCCAAGATGGGGAATTTACAGCTGTTAGTGTAGGTGGGAGGGAGATTCTCATGGGGCCAGACAGCCCCATGGTTCTGTAGGTCACTGTCTCACCTATGCAAGGCTACACAGCCAAGTTTTTACCTCTTTGTGGAAGGCCAAAAGATTGGGGGCTTTCCTCACATCTAAGAGCAAGATGTTCCACAATGCAAGGACAGTGGCAGAGAAGGCCCTCCTCTTAGCAATAGCATTTAGACTTATATACCACTTCATAGTGCTTTATAGCCATCTCAGAATGGTTTACAGAGTCAGCATACTGCCCCAACAATTTCGATCCTCATTTTACTGACCTTGGAAGGATGGAAGGCTGAATCAACCTTGAGCCTGGTGAGATTTGAACTTCCAAATTGCAGGCAGATGGCAGTCAATAGAAGTAGCCTGCAATACTGCACTCTAACCACTGAGCCACTGAGGCTCCTAGACCAGGGGTGTCAAACTCACACCATCATGGTGGTGTCATGTGATGTATCAAAACTTTTCCCCCTTTCACTAAACTGGGCATGGGCATGGGCATGGCTGGTCCATGATGCATCTGGCCTGCGTCTGTGATTTTGACAATTCTGTCCTAGATCCTACCAGTTGAAATTCCTCAGCTGACAGGTTCTGTATTATACCTTGCCTGCCTGAATGAGTAATACGGACTGACATAATGGGGTGAAGTTGCTTGGATAGGTAGCCTGGCCTTATGCCATGGAAGACTTTATAGGTAACAACCAACACCTTGAATTGGACTTGGAAGCAAACTGGCACCCTGTGCAGTTCATATGCCCCTCTTTGGACACCCAGTATGGCTCATTTGACCACATTCTGTACCAGCTGAAGCTTCCATATACTTTTCAAGAATAGCCTGATATAGACTGCATTGCAACAGTCCAATAAGGAGATGACCATGGCAGAAGTGACTGAGCAGAGGGCCTCTCTGTCCAGGAAGGGGCATAACTGGCATATAACATGAAGTTGGTCATTTAGCTTAAAAGAATCCTGGATGCACATTGGAGTCCATAAACTATTTTATTTGAAAGTTACACATCATCCTATCTGCCCAACTCTGACAGATTCTATGTTATTTTTGAATTCCTGAACTTGGATAAGATAGAATCTTTTCTGTAGCATGGTATCCATGCTATTTCAGTCTAACATTAGACAAGATTATAATAAGTAAGTAAATAAGGACTGCTGAGGAAGGATAAAATAATACCAGTTTGGGGTGCTATAGCTATTTTAATAACATTATTTATTCTATAATTCTATTATAGCAATATCTAGCTTCCACCAGCTCAGAAAATTCAATATTTCAGATGAAGTTTAGGAGTTCCATAGAGAAATCTCAGGCATGCAGTCAATTATGAATGTTTTCTAAGGTAGCTTGATCTGTGGGAATTTTGACAGTGCAGACTTCTGAAAATCTTACTGGAAATCCTTTTTATTGAAAAACAGAACAGATCAAAGAACAAAAGTTAATGAGTGCTTAATTGATGAGTGCTTACGAGGAAAATAAAATATTATATAGGAGATAGATTTTCCTTCAAGTATATTTAAACAGAAATTCCATGTTCTGTATAAAGAATAGTAGACTCCTAATACAGGATTCTGATTGGCTAAAAAACCTGAATTGGGATTGGTTCAATAGGAACCAATCCACGAAGCTGCTTAAAGGCGGCAAAACTAAATACCTGTCATTGGCTACAAGCCAATGTTCCGTTTTTCAACTGCTGTTAACTAATAAAGACTTTGTTGTTGGAACCCAGTCTACCTCGCATTTTTCCAGACGGAACATTCCACTTATTTTAAAAATATTGAGGGATGGTTCCCAGTTTTTAAATTCTGAGATGTCCCTTTTTCTTCACCATCTCCTCTTACCAGCCTTCAGAAAAAACTGAGGGAACAAGCTTTTTATCAAGACTGTTAAATGGAGTAGCATACAGGTTGAACATATTATTATAATGCTTACTACCAAACTGCGCCACAAATCATGCATGTGATTACAAATAGTGCCTTAGCAGAATGTTTCCTATTTCCATTCTTGAAAATTCTGCCCGTATTTGCTCAGAAAAAAGTGTTTGGATTTTAAGGGGATTTTGACCATATACGTAAATGAATAGAAAGAACAGCACCTGACTAAAGCTTTGTCTACATCAAATTACTGAATGAGTTTCTTTTAAGACTAGGTCAAAAGTCACTTATTCTGAGTCAGTTTTAAAAAAATTGCATCACTGCAGCTTTTCTGTTAATAGAGCAAACAATACTGTTTTCTTCTTTTATATTTAAGATAAAGGCTAGGTCACACTGGCCCACGAATGCAAAACGTATGCAAAAAGGACACAGCGGACGAGCAAATTTTCGGGGGTGGCTCCATCCGTTGTCATCCACTCCAAAAAAGTGGCAAAATTTGCATAAACAGGGAATGGAAAAGAAAGGAAAAGAACGGACGTGGGTTCGTATTAGCAGGGAGTTAAAGATTTCATAGCGAAAAAAAGGGGCTTAAAAAAAAAAGGGAGGGGGATTTATAAGAGCAAACCGTTCACTGCTCATCTTTCTATTTCCGTGCTACTAAATGCGTGTAGACTTCCGTGTATCTTTGTTTCCTCCCTCTTCCGTTTTCAGCGCAGCGGAGTGAGTTGCTGAGGATGCCCCAGAGATGCAGAGAGGATACAGCAGACATTAATGGATTGATAACGGACATTAGAACATTTGTTGCTTCGGATGTCACGAATTTACATCATACACAGCGGGAAAGTTCACCGTCACAAAGTTTGTGCCAGCTCAAAACTTCTTGAGCGGATGACATCTCAGTGGCAATTGCCGATGCATTAGAGCGTATGAAACAACGTATTGCAGTGAGGTACACAACAGATGCATCGCACTTTGCCCCAAGGTGGCAAACTTTTTTACATTTCATCCTCTTTGCATCCGTTTGGTGCAGCTTGTGACATGGGCTTAAGTTTCGAATTAATTATCGAGGCCTATCTCCTATGAACCTTACATATTCCTGAGGTCTGGAGACATCTTCTTTGTGTTCTGTCTGTCTGTGCTGATCGTCTGTCTGTCGTCTGTCTGTCTGTCTGTCTGTCGTCTGTCTAGTATTTTCTATGTTTGATCTACTGGGATTCAGAGCAAAAGCCATTCTTTTTTTGCAGGGCCTTCACTTGTGATATTTTTTTTACAGAAAAGATCAATTAATCCTATTCCTTGACTTTTCCTGTAACTCAAATAAAACACTTCCCACTGTTGCTGCTTTGCTCTTTGCTCTTGTGTGATGATTCTATCTTTATGTCTAATCTCTCTCTGT
>BHFT01048069.1:0-24592 GCA_004320025.1 Laticauda laticaudata | reverse complement strand
TTGATTTCACAGAAGTGTGATTGACTTGGAGTTACATTGTGTTGTTTAAGTGTTCCCTTTATTTTTTTTGAGCAGTCTAGTTGCATTGGGAATGCAGTGTAGTTCCATTCATCACTAACCTAGTGATGTAGTTCCTAGGTGAAGCAGACAAGACTTTTGTGTAACATCCTCCAGTGGAATCCTGGAGAAGAATGAAGTATTTATCTCAGCAGATTTTTAAAGGAGAAAGGGTCTCCAGTGTGTCTGTGTGCATGTATGTACATGTATGTATATGTTTCAGCATTGTAGCATACTTTTCTTTTCTTTTCACTTTCAATGCTTGCACTTTTTTGCCCTTTTAGCATGGGAATTCATGCAACATGACGTTCATTTAAGTTTCTTTTTAACTTTGTGTTATCCTTTTAGTTTAAAACTTTGTGTGAACCAATTCAAACTGGACCTTGAATCGGCCTGAGGATTAATTAAATGAAAGCAGCAGAGTTCTTGGAATTAAGCATTTCTCTTCCTCGACTATAAAGTTTGTCTTGTTAAATGTCACAGAATGCATCTCATCTCAGCTGCTGAAATAGTGCATTTAAACCAAACTAGGGCCTGCTTTCCACCCAGCATCTTCCAGTGTGCATTCATTTAAAGAAAATTATTTGTATTCTGCACCTAATCTCTGAAATCACACCAATTGGCATCTGTGACCAACTCATTTCACAGCAGCTCTGTGGTTGTTAGTCAAAAAGTTCTGGGTGGCTGATGTTCATCACCACAGGAATTGTTTTAGCAAAGTGTGCCTGATGGTGCTGCATCCATTCATTTTGATGGATCATTGCACCCCAGGTACAAAATTGAGAAGTGCTGCTGTCATCGTGAAATGCCTCAAAAGAAGGGGCACAAATCTAGCACCTCCCCCTCCATTCCCCCCCCCTTCAGGCTTCAGAAATCCTATTAACTGTTGGGTATCACTTGAAGGGCTTCAGATATGATAATACTTTCTTGTTTGTTTGTTTTTTCTTCATGTGTTTTGAACCAGAGGAGCAATTTAAGCATCCTTGAGGCAAACCCTTTTTTTGCCTTTTAAAAACAAAGATTGTTCTCCTTTTAAATGCCACATCAGTGTCGTGACATGGTGTTCAATTGTAGGTTTAGAAGAGGCAGAATGGTTTGCAGTAAACACTTATATTACCATAATGATACTTTAGGGGAGAAGGAAGCAGGAAGAAGGTCTGGAGGAAAGAAATATTTGAAACTATTTACCAATAGCAATATTGCTGTGGGCACAAGATAAATATATAAATATAGATGGTGAGAAGGCAAACAACCAGTTTCATGTCTCTCAAAGAACAGTCTTTCCAACTTTATGAGCACATTCTGGCCAATTATGTCCACTTTATGTAGCACAAAGAGGGTCCTTAGTGCTAGGCAATGAAATTTCATGCTGTGGAATTGGACACATAGATATACACAAAGACATATACATATATTGGCACATATAGTCACATGCCCACAGACACAGCATGAGGCTCAATCCTACTTCTCCAAAATTCACTGGTGTGTACATCTAGCAGAATTGGACATGTAGAAGTGTCTTAAGTAAGCAAAAAGAAAATCAGTTTTCTCTAGTTAAATTAACCCATCAGCTCCCTGAGCAGTATATAAAGGTACATGGGTGAAATGTATAAACCTCTCTGTATATGGGAGCAAATATGTGTTTATCCATAAGTCTATGACTGAATGAGAAGACACATGAAGGTGCAAGGCTTAATTATGGATGTATGAATTTTACTATGTATTTTGGTGGTTGTTGTTGTTGGAATCTAAAACATATGAAGAACGGTTGCAAGGACTGGATATGGCTAGTCTTGAGAAAAGAACGGCTAGAAGTGACATGATAACAATAGTCCACTATATAAGAGGCTGCCACAAAGAAGAAGAGGTCAACCTATTTTCCAGAGCACCAGAAGGCAAGACCAGAAACAATGGATGGAACCTAATCAAGGAGAGAAGCAACCTGGAATTAAGAAGAAACTTCCCAACAATTCACTGAGGACAATTAACCAGTGGAACAACTTTGTTTTCGGAAGTTGTGGGTACTTCATCACTGGAGGTTTTAAAGAAGAGACTGGACAGCCACTTATCTGAAATTGTAGTCTCCTGCTTGAGCAGAGGGGTGGACTAGAAGACCTCCAAGGTCCCTTCCAGCTCTATTTTGAATTGAATTATTGTTGTTGTTGTTGAAGATGATGATGTCCATTCAGATCTTTTTTTTAAAAAAAATTGCACATTCATTTTTACCATTAAGATATTGAGGTGGAAAGAAGACAAAATTAAAATACCCCATTATTGGACTCACTGTTGTGCCTTGGAACGACTATTGTGCAAATTTGGGACTGTTGCAGTCCTAAAAGGGACATTGTCACATGAGACTGAGTTTAGAGAAGGCCTATCCAGATGAGAGGTCTTAAAATAAAGCCCTGTAAGGAATAGTTAAATAACTCAAGTGTTTTTAGTGTATGGAAGAGAGGGCAGATGGGAGACACGGTGTATTAGCAGAATGAGTATTTGAAAACTTGTCATACAGATGTAAGAAAGGATTTATTTTATGTTTCCTCAGACAGTAAGATCAGAACTCATGGGTTAAAATTATAGGGAATATAATTCAGGCAAAATATTAGATATATGCCCTGACTGCACCAGCTGCTGGGAAGTGAAACATGTAGACTGAAGAAACTATTTGGATAAGCAGTGAAACATTTTGCTCCAACAAGAAAAGAAGTCCAGTAGGCTCATGTTTTCATTAGAAGTTTTCAAAGGGAAGCCACATTACTCTGAAATGTTTTAAGACATTTTGCAGTTAGCAAGGGACTGAACCAGATAATTGCTGAGGTCTCTTCCAACTCTGTAATTCCATGCTTGAAAAATAACTTGTCCAATATGTAAGAGAGACCACATTTCACCTTGGTGACTAACATTAAGAATAGTGCACCCAAGCATGAGTTATGAAGTTAATGGCATGCTTGGTATACCTGTAGGTTATGTGCTATTCATTATGCAGACAGAGGCAGAATGATAACAATTTGTGCAGTTTATTTAAAAAAAAATCCTTTCCATTTACAAGGAAATTATGAAGGAAATTAGTAACCCCTTCCAAGTTTGGGAAATTGCTTGGGAAAGTGAAAATGATTTGAACTTGTACACATCATTAAATTAATCCTGACTGGTAGAAAATCAAGAAAGAAGAGCTGATGTTATAGTGTGGAACCAAAGACAAAACAGCAGCCAGGTTATAGCCAGCTGGCTAATTGCTTAGTTAATTTTTCCAAAGAGAACATAGCCATCTGTCTTTGTTGGTCACACTCTTTTGTCCCCATTTAAAAAAAAAAAACAACTGGTTCTAATCAGAAAGAGGCTTTTCCAGTGAATCAGGAAATTTGCTAAAGAATATCAGTCATTGGCTGAGAAATCATTTATAATTGAAAAATATCCTACAAAGACTTTATGGACTATTAACAAGATCCTGAAAATGCATTTCCATTATGAAATATAGTTTTCTCTTGATAATCCTGCTTTCTTCATCCCAGGCCCAGATTTCTCCAACTCAGTGGATTAGATTGGAAGAGGAAGTTGGATGATGGAAAGGGAATAGAATCTCTTTCACAGGCAGATGCTGTCTTTTTGGGAGTTGCATATATTTTTGATTTTTAATCAAGGGTGTAAGCATGGGTGGGAGGGAGTGGGTAGAGCAGGTTGCAGCTAACTAATAGTTAGTGATAGAGGAGAACATTTGTAACTCAAGATTGAACTGTGGGATCCTTGGTGCTCTCTCTTGGTGGTGCATACTTAGTATTGGTATTTAGTTGGTATTTAGTTTGATAAGAAAACATTTGCAAGAAAACCACAAAGCTCATAGAACACCAAAGGCCCCACTAATAGGTTCTTGCCTGCCCCTGGTTTTATACATAAAGTAAAAATAGAAAAGAATGGAAATAGAATGCCTGGTTTGTTTGTTTGTTTGGTATTCTGTGGATAGTTGAATGCAATCTGAATGAAACCTCAGCTGACTCATTTGGTTTTGATAAATTGATGCCAATGGGAGAATAGTTGTTCCAATTATCTTAGCAGCCCAGCCCTGTATGGTTACTTGTCCAGGAAGGCAACTCTTCCTTTAGGAGATCCTGGCGGGGCATATGTCCTTTGCTCAACCAATATTTACACACATGTTCCCAAAACAAGGAATGGCTAATTTGTTTATGAAATGCAATATAGCAATAGCACTTAGACTTATATACTGCTTCACAGAGCTTTATAGCCCTCTCCAAGTGGTTTACAGAATCAGCATATTGCCCCCAACAATCTGGGACCTCATTTTACTGACCTTGAAAGAATGGAAGGCTGAGTCAACCTTGAGCCAGTGAGGATCGAACCCCTGGTAGTCAGCAGAATTAGTCTGCAATATTGCATTCTGACCACTGCACCATCCTGGTTCTTAGACAATAGCACATAGCAATAGCACTTAGACTTATATACCCCCCAAAGATTCTTTACAGCACTCTGTCAGTTTGCAATGTCAGCATATTGCCCCCAACAATCTGGCTCCTCATTTTACTGACCTTGAAAAGATGGAAGGCTGAGCCAACCTTTATCCCTATCAGAATCAAACTCCAAGCTATGGGTAGGGCTTGCCTGAAATACTGCATTCTAAACATTGTGCCATCAATGGTAAATAGAATGTTAAAACATATGTAACATGCAAGCTTTAATGAGAAAATTCACATGAAATTCACATCCTAGCATTATTATGTTTTTTTAGATTGCAGATCAAATAACTGAAGGAGAAACTCATTAGCTGTAACACATCTCTATGAACGAAAGCAGAAGAACTGTTGAGCTTATCAAAGGTTGATTAATTAATTCCACCTGAAACAGTTCAGATCCTACCTCTCATTGACTTTGGTGCAATTGGATTTTAGGCACTTTTTGCTTTTGCTCTTCTGACATATTCCAGAAGCCAAAAAGCATCGAAGCTACATTTTCAAATTGTAGAAAGAAGACACATTTATTTGAAAGAAGATGCATTTTTTTAGAAGCTGTATTGAAATGTGAATTTTTATGCAGATAGAAAGACAGAGAGTCAGCTTGGAGTCATGATTAAAGTACCAGGCTAGAAACCGGGACACTGGGAGTTCTAGTACTGCCTTAGCCACAAAGCTCACTGGGTGATCTTCTACCAGTCCTTCGGCTTCAAACCCAGGAAGAAAGCAAACCATTTCTGAAAATTCTTGCCAAGAGGATTGTAGGACTTGACTTGTCAAGAATCAAACTCTCTCTCCCTATCTCCCTCTCCCTCTCTCTCTCTCTCTCTCTCTCTCTCTCTCTCTCTCACACACACACACACACACACACACACACACACTCATACTCATACATACAGATACACATAAACATACACACACACACACACACACACACACAAAGATACAAATATGTACAATGACAATAGCCTTATGAGAAATTGATATGTATTGGAAATTGACTATCCTGTGTCATTTTAATATTTCTTTCTACATTTTTTTAAGTAAGGAATTGTTAGTTTTAGACTAGACTAGACTAGACTAGACTAGACTAGACTAGACTAGACTAGAATAGAATAGAATGGAATAGAATTCTTTATTGGCCAAGTGTGATTTGGAATTTGTCTTTGGCGCATAAGCTCTCAGTGTAAATAAAGAAAAAATAAAATACATAAAGAAAAAAATACATTCATCAAGAATCATAAGATACAACACTTAGTGAAAGTCATAGGTTACTACTAAGCAATCAAATCATACTAGAGAACAAATAAACAATATAAATTGAAAAGATACAAGAAACATGGGTTTTAGTTATAAGTTGGAAGACATAGGTAATAGGAAGGATGAGAAGAATAATAGTAATACAGACTTAGTAAATAGTTGAGGGAATTATTTTTTTAGCAGAGTGATGGTTTTCGAGAAAAAACTGTCCTTGTGTCTAGTTGTTCTGGTGTGCAGTGCCCTATAGTTGTTGCTTTGAGGGTAGAAGTTGAAACAATTTATATCCAGGATGTGAGGGGTCTATATATATTTTCACAGTCTTCTTTTTGACTTTTGCAGTATACAGGTCCTCAATGGAAGACAAGTTTGTAGAAATTTGTTTTTTGTTCTAAGTATCCATTGAAGTAAGTGTCTATCTTGTTTGGTTGTAGAGCCAAACCAGATTGTTATAGAGAAGAGGTGGTATTCAGCAAGTTCTGATCAGTTCTAGAGAATCGGTAGCAGAAGTTTTGAATAGTTTGGAGAACCAGTAAATACCATCTCTGGTTGGCCCCACCCCCATCTATTCTCTGCCTTCTGAATCCAAGTGATCAGCTCGGTCTTCTTTTGTTGCCCTGCACAGGAGAACGGAGCTGGAAAGCAGGTTAGTGGGGTGGGAAGGGAAGGGAGATTTTACAGTATCCTTCCCCTGCCATGCCCACCAAGCCACGCCATGCCCACCAAGAAATGCCCACAGAACCGGTAGTAAAAATGTTTGAATCCCATCACTGTTATAGAGGTGCAGATGACAGACTCAATAATTATTCTGTAGAACTGAATCAGTAGATCTTTGGGCAATTTGAGCTTCCTGAGATGGCGGAGAAAGAACATTCTTTGTTGTGCCTATTTTGATGATATTTTTGATGTTAGATGTCTATTTTAAGTCTTGAGATATGATAGAACCAAGAAACTTGAAGGACTTTACTGTTGACACTCTTTTGTCTAGTATTGTAAGAGGTGATAATACAGGAGGTTTTTTCTTGAAATCATTTCTATGGTTTTGAGTATATTTAGTTCAAGATTGTTCTGGATGCACCACAAGACTAGTTGTTCAATCTCCTGTCTGTATGTAGATTCATTGTCATCTCAAAAGAGACTAATCATTGTTGTATCATCTGCAAACTTCAGTATTTTAACAGAGAGATCCTTTGAGATGTAGTCATTGGTATGTTTTAGTTTTAGTACTGTTAAAATGCAAAATTACTCATTTGAGATAGTTATACATGCTATTAAAATGATGCTATAAAGTTAGCAGATTTTCTGTTGATAATTCAACTGTCTGAAAAACATTCCTAATGTACTCTATTAGAATAGATTTTTTTACTATGAAACTTCAGTGACGAACTGTTTAGAAATTTGGCCTTAGTCTACAAGCATGTATGCTTAATCTCCAGTGGTGGTTAATTTACACTGCAACCTGACTTAAAGGTGAATTATTCAATCATATAACATGACATACTGGTGTGTGTGTGTGTGTGTTATGTGTCACTCATATATTTCTTGTGTATGTATTAAATTTCCCTTCCAATCTTGTCCCATTTCCTGAAATGTTAACGGAACAAAAAATGTTGCTTTAGATAGCATTCAAGGACATAATTCTGTTGATGGAAGAGCACTTCTCTACCCATCAGCAGAAATACAGGATTCAATGTGCAAGTTACACACAGTTTTAATCCCCCCCCAAAAAAGTGCATGACTGTGTGAAATTGTGTAAAATCTCAGGTAGTGAAAATGCTCCAAGTGAAACAAGGATAGGGGAGTTGTGATTGTAAATTAAGTTTGGTGTGAGTTGAGAGTTTGTTTTTTTACCTTTTGAAATTTGGCAAAGAGAAAACCAGCTGTTTATAATGAACTGTCAGACAATTCAAAGAAAATAAGTAAGAATGCCAAAATATTGCTGTGAGTGACAGAATTCTGCAAGATGGCTGTTTTTAGGTAATTGTCGTGGGTGGTATTTAAAGAGCAATATTGTGAGGATATAAATATCAGAAAAATATGGAGGACACAAAAAGCAAAACTTGGAAGCTTTATCTTCAGGAAAGCTTATTTGCATGCAAGATCCAATCTCTGAAATATGCTACATGGTTCCTACTTAGGAGAGTCTTCATTGATAAACAAATTGCATAAAGAGCCTCAGTAGTTAAAATGAATGTGTTTGTTTCATTATCATGGAGAACCATGAAACTGTGGTCTCACAATGGGACTTAAGAGATAAAAGAGTACAAGTACTGTACTTATTAGAACAAGGCTTATTGAGAGACCAACACCTCAACCCTCAGCCCTCTCCCAAGTAAACCCTGCCTATCTCGATGGCTTTTTCACCATTTCATTCATTTCTTGTTTCCCATTTATTTATCTGTATCTCCTGTCAATTAACTGGTTTAAATATGCATACAATCTCTCCTTGGACACTGTGGTGTTCAGGTAAAGTAAACTGCTGTTTGTGATTTGATAATGCAGTGCCCAGATATTTAAAGAGTCACACCTTCCAGAAATTACATCATATGCAGCGGTGGTATTCATCCACTTCTGAACTGATTCTGGATAACCAGTAGCAGAAATTTTGAGTAGTTCAGAGAACTGGCAAATCCCATCTCTGACTGGCCCCGCCCCCATCTATTCTCTGCCCCCTGAGTCCCATCTGATTGACTGGATCTTCTTTTATTGCCCTGCACAGGAAAACGGAGCTGGAAAGCAAGTTAGTGGGGTGGGGAGGGAATGGGGATTTTACAGTATCCATCCCCTGGAGTGTGGTGGAAATGAAGATTTTGCAGTATCCTTCACCTGCCATGCCCACCAAGCCATGCCCACCAAGCCACACCATGTCCACCAAGCCACGCGCACAGAACCAGTAGTAAAAAAAAGTTGAATACCACCACTGGTCTTATGGGTCAACCCAGGACAAGCCATCATGGCCAACTTGTTGTGGGACAAGTGTTATACTAATATCGAAGAAATGGTGAAATAGAATCATTAAAAAAAGTATGCCAAAGGATTAAAATGAAAGTGAATGACAAAAATTAAAATAATTATTTTAAATTATTAAACTGAATTGTTGAATTGTCCCATGGCTATGGTGAGTTGGCTGTGGCAAGTTGACCATGGTGAGTTGGCTGCAGTGAATTGTGCCATTCCTCATTGTTTCTGGCCAGAGTGGCAGGTTTTCTTTGCAGTGGCCCACTTACCCTTGAGCATAGTTTTCCTGAAGTGAGCACACTTTTCCTAAATCAATGAAAATATTTTTCTATTATGTGTCTGATTTTGGCTGATTAGGTATTTGCTTCCCTTTGCATTGCCCCTCATCACTTCCTATTTGTTTTAATTTTAACTTCTTGTTTTTAACTTCTCTGATCTTGTTTTAATTTTAATTTCTTTTTTTTTCACTATACCACCACAATAGGTGAGATTAATAAATGTTCTTAATAAATAAATAAGTACATAAGAAAAACATAACATCCAAAATATTGTACCAATCTACAGATTGATTGAGAGTGGGCAACATCTGCCTACTCCTGTAGGAGTAGTATTGTGTTTATTTTACACCTGGGGGTGGGACTTCTGTTCTGACTCATGTCTCCATCTGATAGATCTACATCAGGAGTGGAGTACTTGTGGTCTGTGATTATGCCCTGTCATCCATTCTGATTTTGTTTTTGTTTTACTTTTTTGCAGAGGGTGGTAGAACTAGAAAGATGAATGGTAGAACTAGAAAAATGAATGAGACCATATAGAACATCAAATCCAATCTCCTGCACAATGCAGGAGGACAAATTAAAACTTATGTGTCTATAGAGATTCTCAGTCATCCAGCTCATGGTTGTCCCAAAGGTGCTTTTTCAAGAGGCAACTGGACTTTCTGGTTTTTGCTTTGAAAATGCTTTGCTTTTCATCCAAGAACTCATTCAGCTTCTTGGATGAGAAGTGAAACACCTTCAGGAAAAAACAAGAAAATCCAGTTGCCTCTTGAAAAAGCACCTTTGGGACAAATTAAAGCTCATTTTGTATAATAACTTTATTAATATTTACAAACACAAAAATTAAAAAAAACTATTGCAACAGAATATAAAAAGTAAAAAAAACCTGATGAAAAATAAAAAGGAGTGTGTGTGTGTGTGTGTGTGTGTGTGTGTGTGTGTGTATACATATCAGGGATGGGATTCAATTTTTTTCCNGTGTGTGTGTGTGTGTGTGTGTGTGTGTGTGTGTGTGTGTGTGTGTGTATACATATCAGGGATGGGATTCAATTTTTTTCCTACTGGTTCTGTGAGCATGGCTCGGTGGGTGTGGCAGGGGAAGGAAACTTAGAATCTCCACACAGAGGTAACATTTTCCGGTTCTCTGAACTTCTCTAAATTTCTGCTACCAGTTCTCCAGAACTGGTCAGAACCTTCTGAATACCACCTCCAATATATATATGAGAAATGACTTGCTTCTCCCTCCAGACAAATGCGAACAACTTTAGTTATATCTCTTCTTTCTGTACCTCATCTCTTATCAATAGACAATGATAAAATTTTGTCATTCTGTCTTAATCAGCAAACATCCATTAAGAGGTACCAGGAACAATAACATGTATATTTTAATCTTAATCAAATAAATCAGTTTTATATTCTTTTAGTCTTAATAGCATAGTAATATGTAAGGGCTCCTGTAGTTACCCCCATTTAAATCATGAATCTCTAGCTGGATTTTCAAAGCTGAAAGATTTATTAGGAGGAAACATGTTGGTGCTAACTGGATGTAGCCGACTCTGAGACACATCATTAATTGTCACCCTTGACCCTGGTTTTCCCCCACCCCCTGGGTGCATCATAATTTGTATTCTCCAATGGGACACATCAATAGCCAAGAATCATCAATCATTCTCTCCAGTTAGAATTTTGCACAACAAAAACTCAGTCACCTGGAAGCTATCTATGAAAACATTTATGGAATACAGTTTCAGTTTTGCAAACTGCTGCACTGTTCCCCCCTCCCTTTCTGTTGGCAAGTCTAAAAGACCAGAGAAATATTTTATCAGTTGACAAATAGCACTTACTCTGCTTTATCATGCTTTACAGCCAGTGGTGGGATTCATTTTTTTTTTACTACCAGTTCTGTGGATGTGGCTTGGTGGCCATGGCAGGGAAAGGATGCTATAAAATCTCCAGACAGAGCTGGTATTTGTCGGTTCTCCGAACTACTCAAAATTTCCACTACTGGTTTTCTAGAACTGCTCAGAACCTGCTAAATACCACCTCTGTTCACAGCCCCTCTCTAAGCAGTTTACAGAGTCAGCCTATTGCCTCCAACAATCTGGGTTTTAATTTTACCAACCTCAGGCGGATGGAAGACTGAGTCAACTTTGAGACTGGTGAGATTCAAACTTCCAAATTGCAGGCCTCTGGCAGTCAGCAGAAGTTGCCTGCAGTACCGCATTCTAACCATTGCATCACCATGGCTCTTAACAAAGTAACTAAAGCCCCATTCACACTGCATCAATGGATGAAAGAGGATGTAAAATGGAGAGAAACACTTGCCATCTGTTGGTTAACGCGATTCATCCATTCTGTACTCACTGCCTCCGTTTTTCATCCTCTCTATCCGTCCAGCATCCGTCGACTGAGGTTCCATCCGCTCAAAAAAGTTTGAGCGCTAAAAACTTTTTGAGTGGAAAATGTATCGAACGCGTCCGTTCTACATCTGCAATGCATATGGGAACATCTGTTCACATCCGTCGTCATCCGTTATGCGTCCGCTATATCCACTAGGCATCTGCTGTGCATCCCGAACTCAAATCCGCTCCAGCAGAAACTGACAAAGGGGGAAGTGAAACGGACATGGAACGGACGCGCGGCGAGCGTTTGTAGCATGGACGGAGAAAGGATGAAAGCGAATGCAGCTCAAAAGAAAACATTTAAAACGAAAAAAGCATTCGCAGAGGTGACCTATCTCGGATATTAAGGATGTCTAGAGGATGCCTAGAGGATGGCAAAAGGACACCTAGTGGAAAACCTATATTGCCTATAAAAAGGGGGAGCAACTCAACTGGATCTAACTTTCAGTCCAGCATCCCTGCTTGCAGACTTGAGCCGCATCTGGCTCCTGCTCTTGCACAGCATCCAGTTATCTCCACCAGGATCTAACACAGTCCTTTTGGTAGCCACCATCGTTCTTTAACAGTGCGAAGCCATCTACAGGCCTCTTTCAAACTTCTACGGGAAGAAAAGGAGGTGGGCAAGAAGTGTCTGGGTCTGAAGATGGATCGAGAGAAGAGCAGAGTACGGGACTGTACAACAAGCTGATGGTGGAGCTGAGGAAAGAAGACACTTGTGCATTCCAGAACTTCATGAGGATGTTCAGCCATTGTTTGACAAAGTTGTGGAGTGGCTGAGACACCCAGGTTGACCAAGCAAGAGTACAACTTCCGGCCCAGCCTGGACCCTGGGTCAAGGTGCACTGACTCTGGTCACCTGGCCTCAGGACCCACCTACAGGAGCATGCAGTACGGCTGGAGGGTGCCACACAACACCATCAGCATTGTGGTCAGAGAAGTGGTGCAGCCCATCATCAAAGAATACCTGGAGGAGCTCCTCCAGTGCCCCCTCTAAAAGGCTGGAAGAAAAGTTGCAGAGAAGTGGTATCAGAGGTGGAACTTCCCCACACCATTGGAGCCATAGATGGGAAGCACGTGGCCTGATGCCAAGTCGGGGTCCACTTATTTCAACTCAAGGGCTTCTTCAGCATCATCCTCTTCACCATGGTTGATGCTGACTATAAGTCATGTACATCGATGCTTCAGGCAATGGGTCAGCTTCAGATGCCCAGGTATACAATGCCAGTACCTCAAGGAGGGGCTGGAATGCAACCTCATCATGGGCTTCCCAGATCCAGACCCCTGGACACGCAAGATGTGCCCTATCTTCATCATGGGGGATGAACACCTTCTCCCTCAGAACCTACCTCATGAACCTACACTTCCAGACGCCTCACCCGCAAAAGAGAGATCTTCAACTACAGGCTGTCCAGGGCAAGTCGGGTGGTGGAGAACGCCTTTGGCATCCTGGCCAACAGGTTCCAGGTACTTCTCACCAACCATGTAGCATCGCCCAGAGACCGTGACGAGGATCATGGAACTTGCTGCATCCTGCCAAATCTCATGCGCACCCGCTACCCATGTTGGCAGAACAGGCTCGTGGACCCTCCAGCAAGGCAATGGGGACATGGAGCCTGTGGAATCGAGGCAAGGGCAAAACCTGATAGACACTAAGGATGTGCAAGGCCCCAACAGAGCTTCACGTGAAGGGAGAGAAGCAGAGCAACCTCCTGAGACACTGGTGCAACTCCCCAGCTGGAGCAGTGCTGGAGCAGTGGAGTGGCAAGACAGGATGATAGATGATTAATGGATGCTTCCTTCAGCCTGTCTCATCACACTGATGAGATTGGGCCATGTATGTTGGGTGGGCCTACAATGAACAGGGCATTTAATAAAGAGTTGTGTTTATGTTGACATGTGTGGATGATTGATTACATTGTTTATTGATAATAAAGGGCCAAAGGTGTGGCACCTGGGAGGGTGGACCATATCAGTCCCACTATGCTTGCACTGGAGTTTTATCTATCCCACAGCTATTACCACATACCCAAAAGGTATCCCTGCCCATCCCACAGGTATCCCTGCCCATCCCACAGTATCCCTGCCCATCCAACAGCTATTACCCATCCAACAGGTATCCCTGCCATCCACTGCTATCCTTACCCATCCCACCAGAGCATGCAAAGGGTTAAAACCATTTCTAAAAGTTCCACAAGACTTTATTGACAAAAATAAATGAAGAAAGTGTGTGAAGCAAAGATAATCTTTATTAATAAAAGCTGTAAAAGAAAAATGACCAAGTCAAGTGTCCAAAGCAAAAATAAATCAACAGGTAGCCACCCAGTCTCTGGCACTCTTCTTGGTCACTCGAGGCATGCCCAATCTCAGGGTGAAGGGTCCACGTGCTTGGAGGTGGCTGCTGCTGGAGCGCTGGTCTGAGGTGCCACTGGGGTGCCTGGCCCCGAGAGGACAACAGGGGACGGTGTGTTGAGGAAGCTCTCAGACAGCTGGCTCAGCCCCGTGATGTTGAGAGCCCCTTCCTCCATGACATGGGGTGTCAGCCCCAATACCGATGACAGATGTACTGAGGCCGGGCTTGGCTGTGGGGTGGAGGAAGGAGCAGTGTAGTGGGGCTGTCTGGTCTGCAGCTGGGTGAGGACTGGCATCGGTGCATCGGTGGTGTGGGTGGCATCTGTGGCATGGCTGGCATCAGTGGCGTGGCTGGCATGGGTGGCATCAGTGGCACCGGTGGCACCGGTGGCATTTGATGTACCTGTGCTTGGATTGGGAAGGGCTGCCGTGCTACTGGACCTCCTGGTAGCCATAGCCTTGGAGGTGAGGCCTGTGGAAAGCTTTGGAAGGGCAGTGACATCATCTGGGGTGGAGGAGCAGGCCTGGACTGGTTGGGAGCAGGTTCATCTTGGTCTGGAGGATTGTGAAGAAGATTGGTGATCCTGTCCTTCACCACCTGGTACTGGGGTTCGACATGTTCATGAGGGTCTGGTTGACATGGTGAGGAAGGGCTTGCGGTTGGAGGAAGGGGCGTCGGTGTGTATCAGCTGAGAAGGGATATCTATGCTGTTCCTGATGGTGTCTCTTATCTCCAGCAGGACAGTGTGGCTCTGCCCCTCCGGTCTGCCTCTCTGCCTTTCTGTGGAGGTGGAGCTGGGGGCAGGTGCGGGTTGGGCTGTGGTGGAAGTGCTGTCTCCTTTTTCCCAATACGTCACAGGGTTCTCCACACGCTCCGCCACGGGTAGTACAGCTGTCGAGGGGGTCTCCATCGTGGCACGCTCCACAGATACCTGCCTGGACACAGAAGCTGACTCTTTGCCAGAAGAGGACTGGCTCTCAGCTGGCTGCCTGAGAGAGAGGGTTGTGAGAGGGGCTGCTCCTCGGTGGCAGATCTCACCCTCCAAGAAGCTGCACTTGGCCATCACATAGGTCTCTCTGTCCTTCAACCTGACCGCGGCCTGGCCAGATTTCTTGAGGTGCAGCTTCCCGCTACCAGGTGTGCATGTGCTTCCACCAGCAGGAGCACCTCCGAAGTGTAGCCAGGCTCTCCGCCTTCTCTCTCCAAGCAGCCTGCTTCCTCTTGGTGTCTCGATAGGGGCCTGTGTCCCTTCCACCAAAGATATTCATTTCCCTCAGCACTCCCGAACCTCCTCCTCATATTCCTCTTCTATGGTGTATTGCCTCCTCTCTCGTTCAGGTGTCTGCCTCTTCCTCCCTTTGGCAGGGCCATATGGGCCCTCATCAGAAGGCTTTGAGGTTGTAGGGGTTGCTCCTCCACACCACCACCAGCAGAAGCAGCAGCAACAAGAGCAGCACAAACCAGGAGCACCAGCAGGACCAGGAGCACGAGCAGGACCAGGAGCATGAGCAGGACCAGGAGCACGAGCAGGACCAGCAGGAACCGGAGCAGTGCCAGCCAGAGTAAGCACCAGCAGAAGCACCACCACCAGGAGCAGTGCAGCAGAGTAAATACACAAGCAGAAGCACCACCACCAGAAGCAGCATCAGCAGAAGCACCATCTCCAGAAGCAACATCAGCAGAAGCCCAGCACCAGAAGAGCGAGCCCGGGCAGCAGAAGCTCCAGCAGAAGCAAAGTCAGGGTCAGGGGTTGGGAGGGGTGGCCCTGTCCCTCTTGCCAGGGCTGGCAGCAGATGGCAGAGGCTTCTGTTTCTTCCCCATGGTTGTTGGGTTGCTGGTTGGCTGGCTGGCTGGTCGGCTGGCTGGCAAGCTGTGTTTGGAAGCAGGTCTTTCCCCTGAATGGTGACCTGCTTGCGAGCTGCTTCTCTTTATATCCGCGGGGCTGATGCAATGCATCCTCCCCGCACACGCAGTGAATGCTAGGCATCCGCTAGCCCGCACCCGCAAGGCTTCCGCTCTGCATCCGCTTCATCCGCTCGGATCCGCTGTGCAGTGCTTCATCCACTCGGCATCTGCTCTTTTCCATTCCGCGTACCGCTTTGGCTGTGCTCCCCGGAAGCTTGCAGATGTGCCATCCGCTCCCATCCGCTTCCATCTGCTAGGCTTCCGTGGAAGCATTCGCTTTCCATCTGCCCTACGTCCTCCCCCCGTCCGCGTTCTTTCCGTGTTGTCCGCCTCTGGTTTGCAAATTCCGGGGCACTTTTGAGAGCGGATAACATGGATGGAACATTTTGCTTGTTCCGCTGTTGTCCTTTTAATAACGTTTTGCATCCGTCGGCCAGTGTGACAGGGCCTTTAGGGAGTTCTCTAAAAAATATAGCATGAAACATCTCTTCCCATATTGAGTCGTTTATCTATAAGCAAACTTTTAAAACCTTGTAATTCAGTACTTGATAAAATAAAAAGTCCATTAAGGGCTATCAGAAACCACAATGTATATGTTTTAATCTTGATAAAATAAATTCACTTTATATCCATTTACTTTTAAAAAGCTTGATATTTGATCCCTTTCAGTAATCTCCCACGTGTTGATTTCTTATCAATTTTTTCTTTGTCTCCTCTCAGAAAATCCTTTATTAGGTTAACATATCTTTTTGGTAAATCCAAGATTAAGAAATCTATCCAAGCCACTCTTCTGATTGATTATTTGTATGTCCATTTTATTAAGATATCAGCCTGTTTCATTTGTAAATCCAGAATAGTATCTTTTTTTCTTAAGATTCATCTATTCAAGCATTTTTAATTACACTTTCAGACCCATATTCAAATCAGTTTCAGTCTCTGTTTTGTCCAGTAAAGATATTTTCCTCTTCTATAGCTCTTTTAAATCCATTTTATGGTTGTTTGTTTTATCTAATCAAAAATATTTTACCATGGGAGGATTTCTTACAGTTTACAAATATTCATATAAAATTTTAAACAACCTAGAGGAAATATGCTTTCAAGTTCATCTGGCCCCTTAATCTGTCTATAACTTCCTTTTGCAGTTTATTCAAAAGAATTATTAAGATCTTAAACTTGCATCTTCTTCATCAAGAATAAATCAAGAAACTTATCTGATAAAATAAAATTTACTCTTGTTAAAGATTCTTACATCTAAACATCCAAAAAGCCATTAACAAACAATTTCCAAAAGTGGTTAAGAGAGGAAATATGCAAAACCATTATTCATTTCAAGGTTTCAAATGACTTAGGTCAGGTGACTTCCCATTGGAAGTTTTAAAACCCATTGGAGTCCACTTTCTTAAGATGTGCTCAGGGAAAGTCTCTGTAGGGACCACAAGGGTATCAAAATGGAGGCCTGCAGGCTGGATCCGTCACATACAGGCCATGACCACCCCAGCTCCATGAAGGGGAAAAATGTCACAAAATGTCATGTGATAGCAATGTGACACAGCAAGTTTGACACTCGTGTAGATGATCCTGGCCCTCTCCTTGCTCCAGAGTAGAATTCTAAGGAGCCAATTGATTCAGCAGCTACTTTTTCCACTGTGGCTATTCATTTTTATTTTATTTATTTTATATGTTTGCCAAACATGTACAAGATAACAAGTATAAGTAGGAACATAAACATAAACAAAGGAAGTAAATACAGATAAATGGGGACAGTGAGACAGGGACAGTAGGCATGCTGGTGCGGTTATGCCCACCCCCTTTAAGGACCTCTTAGGAATGGGGTGAGGTCCACTGTAGACAGTTTGAAGTTGAAGCTGTGAGGNACTGTTCTGTGGCTGAAGTCATATTTTCTGCAATCGAGTTTGGAGTGGTTTACCTTGAGTTTGTATCAGTTGTTTGCCCATGTATTATTGTGATTGAAGCTGAAGAAGTCATCGACAGGCAAGATGTTATAGCAGATAATTTTGTGAACTATGCTTAGATCGGACTGCAGGTGGACAATCTGCAGTTCCAGATTGTCCAGGCCCAAAATTTCAAGCTTGGAGGCATAGAGAATTTTATTGTGATAGAGGAGGAGAGTACTTTTCTCAAGAAATACCTTTGAACCTGCTCAATTGTGTTAGTGTCCAATATACAGTGCAGGTTCCAGGCAGACGAGCTGTATTCAAGAATTGGTCTGGCAAAGGTTTTGTATTGACTCCTCTCTCCACAGAATCATCTATATACTGCCATTACTTCCATGGAAATCAGATTAAATCTTCCCAAACAACTGTTTATCTATCCTTCTTGGACACATCTAAATTAAGGAAATCCACATCTAATTTTGTGTACCAGCTAATAATCTCTAATTGCTGATCTATTTAAAATATTGGTAGTCTGTCTCAGCTGTGAAGGACTGGATATCATTCACAACAAAGCAGAACATAACAAAAAGAAAGGTTTAAAAGCAAAGTAGAATTAGACACATTTATAATGGCATCTACAATCAATTTAGGCAACAGACACACTAGGAAAACATACTTGTTACAGCCTTGTGAAAAGCAAAATGGATAAAGACAAATGTAGCTGTGGGGAAAGTAATCTCCATAAATTTTGAGATTTTTTTAAAAAACATGTAAGTTTATTTCTTTCAGAACAGCAAAATAAACTTGTTCTCCAACAAAAACACTTGGTTATTTTAGAACTTGTTTATACAAACTCTGCTTAATTTTTGCTCTGTTTTTTAACACCTTCATCAATATATTTTAATTTAATTGTTATTATAAGTCATTTTATAAGCCCTTGAACTGATGAATTGGTTGAACATTTTTATATATCTGAATAAAATCTGCTTTCTGAGTTTGTTTGTTTGCTTGCAAGAATTTCACAAATTTATGCAAGAGGAAGAAATTCAAAGAAAACCCAGAAAGCCCCATTGCCTCTTAAAAAAGCATCTTTGGGACAGCCATGACCTGGATGAGTGAGAACTTCTATAGACACAAATGTAGACATCTTTCCAGGTTGCCTCTCCTCTATTCCTCCTCATATTTACCAATAATCTGAATTGTTGTTGTGGTTAGCCGGCAGCAGGTGCGGATGGCTGAGGAGAGCGAAGACTCAGATGAGGGGCCAGGACCATTTGGGAGTGAACCCTTCAGAGATTGTGGGGGCTGGCAGCAGTGATGAGAAAGTTTCTGAGGAGCCTGTGCCAAGTGCACATGTGTGCAGGGCTGCTCGCAGAAAAGAGCAGCTGCAGCAGCACGGACGACTTGGGAGTAAGGCTGCAAGGGAGTAAGGCTGCCCCTCCCTCCAGAAGATAAAAGCCAGCTGTGAATCGGACTTTTTTGCAAGAAGCAAATACGTTTTGAAACTACAGCCTCCTGGACGTTCCAGTATCCTGAGTTTGTATTTGAAGATTCTTGTATTGCAAATCATTTCTTGTCTATTATCTTTTGGCAGTCTCACACAGTTTGGCAAGGCTTGTGCTTATCACAGCTAATTATATTGTAAAAGCATTACAAGGTTTCTGTTCCTTTTGGATTGTGTTTGATTGGTTGAGCGTGGGTCAGAACAATTGTATAAGGGCTATATATTTAAAAGTACAGATAGCCCTTGGGTTATAACCATTTTTTCAGTGTTATGACAACACTGAATGAGGGGGACTTATGATTGGTTCTCTGAATTCCAACCATTGCAGAGTCCCCATGGTTGTGTGATCATATTCCAGGTACTTGGTCCTAGCTCACAATTTATTTATTTATTTATTTGATTTATTTGATTTGTCAATCACTATTTGATTTGACAAATCACAATTTGTCAATCAAGATAATAGATATAAGTATGAACATGGGTAAGAATACAGGAAATAGGTACGAATAAATGGGGACAATAGGACAGGGACGGTAGGCATGATGGTGCACTTATGCACGCCCCTTACAGACCTCTTAGTAATGGGGTGAGGTCAATAGTGAACAGTTTAAGGGTAAAGGAATGGGGGTTAGAGAATGTAACAACAGAGTCAGGTCGTGCATTCCAGACCTTGACCACTCTGTTGCTGAAGTCGTACTTTCTGCAATCAAGTTTGAAGCAGTTTACATTGAGTTTGTATCTGTTGTGTGCTCTTGTATTGTTGTGGTTGAAGCTGAAGTAGTCATTGACTGGTAGGACATTGTAATAGATAATTTTGTGTGCTACGCTTAAGTCTAACCGTAGGTGGCATAGTTCAATTACGATGTTGCAATGAGATGTGGTCACATGATCCTGGTTTTGACATTCCTACTGGTTTCCCACAACAAATTCATTGGGAAAGTTGGCAGGAAATTACTAGAAACTAGTCATCATGTGAGGTCCTCATTTAACAACTCATGATAACAACCTAATGATAACAACCAGGACTTCTGGAATTGCCATTGCTAAATAATACAGTTACATGACATTGTGCTTTTCAATTGCATCACCTAGCAATGGAGTTCCTGGTCCCAACTGCCACTGATATCAAAGGACTAACTGTATGAAGACTCAGAATTTAAGATGACCTCCAAAAAAGGAAGAATAAATAGAATGACATTGAAAGCAAAGCCAAAACTCTTGAATTCTCCCCAGTTTTCTCAACTTTTCCATGTGTCCATGCTGGATTCTGCCAGTAAAGATAAGTGCAGGATTAGTGCAGGAGGCACATTGGTATATGTGTGGTATATTGAGAGACTAGTCTAAAAATGGAGTATTGAATAAGGCAACACCTTTGTAAAATTTATGAATTTGCATAAACATTAACAAACCATTCTCTTTTCTCATTTGTATACATTCGTATACATATGAATTTATGAATATGCATAAATTCACATGTGCACATGAATATTCCAACACTTGCAATGGAAAAAGCAATAAATAAATTAAAGGATAGAGCAGCAAGTGCAATAGAGTTGGAATGTACAAGCCCATGCATGTGTATGGTATGATAAATCACAGTTCAGAGGCTCCTTGTCCTAGATAAGTTGAAATTGTGGTTGGGCTGAATTTATTTAATCCAGCTTTCTCTTTGTGGTAGTAGGAATATCTTGGGAACTAGAGAAAATATTCTATCTATCTATCTATCATCTATCTATCTATCTATCTATCTATCTATCTATCTATCTATCTATCTATCTATCTATATCGTCTATCTTTCAAATTTGTTTGCTACCCATCTCGAAGGTGTCTCTAAGTGGCTGTTTTTCCTTTTATTTCAAAGCAAAGGAAATGTTTACTCTGGGTTGCAAAACAAACAGAAACCTGTAAGCATGTGTTATGCAGAAGTCTCTATTAGTTCAGGATGATTTAGTTCTTGGTCAGTACCCTTGGGACTTTTAATTTTGTTCATTTTCCCAGTAATCATCCATTTATATCCAAGGAGGAGTAGCAATGAAAATGCAAGCTACACTGGGTGACGGTAAATCAATCCAAATATGAATGTTTTCCATATCATGGTGAAATTAGACTTTGAAGTGACTAGTGGAACTACAAACAGAAGCAATAGAGGTGATTTCACCTTCTTTTCCATCTCCTTCCATTCCTTGGCATTGGTGGGATTCAAAACTTTTTGCTACAGGTTCTGTGGGCATGTCTTGGTAGGCATAGCAAATGTCAGGCAGAGCTCCATTCAAAATCCAGGAAAGAAATACTTAGACTCTTTACTTCAGAGAAAAGATATCTTTTACTGAAAGTGAAGTGGTAGCAATCAAAGAATTCTGAATCTGAGAAATTAGGCGCGCAATTTCACATATAAAAAGTGATGGAAATGTTTCTCAACCGTCTGCCAATAGGTGTCAGAAGTGTACACTTTCCAATTAGAAGTTGTGAATATGACAATGTGGGAATCTTCAGGTGATGATGAGGCCTCTGTCCCGTTGTACCTTGTGGCATATTTTGATGAACGACGTTGCAGTTTGCGCAGTTTAGAAAGAAACGCTAAGGCGGGAAATAGAACGCCTAACTCTATTGTATGCCTATCCCCCCATACTTTCTCTCAATTTACACAACAGAAGAAAATGTAACAACCTCCACGCTCATTCCCAGACCTATCGCGCTTCGCTCCCCTTCCCCCCTCTGCTCCATTTCTTACATGACAGGCCGAAAGATGCAAAGCAAAAGTGAAGAGATCTTGAAGGCCTGGACAATTCGGCCCTCCTTAGAAAAAGGAAAACCATCAATCCCTTGGAGGAGAGAGAGGAGAAATAATAAAGACAAATTATTAATGCATTAAACAATTACAAAACACTAACAACCCTAAAGGCTTTCAGGAATCTTGAACAAATAATTGCTGTTTGATCTCAACTTAGGGGCTTTATACGTTGCGTTGTCGTTAACCCATTCGGCGTGCCTTGGCGAAGAAGAGAATGTTTCAGGCTACTAAGATACTGGACGAAGATCCCTTCATTGATTGCGAGAGTTCCAAAATTTCTTTAATCAAATTTCAATGTGTGTGTCTCGCGCTATCCAACGTAAACCTCATCAGTATTGGGCTATGGGAGGGGTCAGCCTGGATGGGTCTTATCAGAACGTACGTTCAGGTTTTAGCAAACTAACATGGAAACCAGCAGATTGAATTCGTCGAAAGAGTTTGGGTAAGTTTAGCTGGATATGTTTGACACGGATTTATAATCCGTCAATCGTGAAAGGACCAACAACTTAGGACCACAAGTCTTCCACTTTGACCTTTTGAGTGGTCCGGGGGGGTTGGCCAGGTATCTGGTAGGACAAAGGAATAGAACCTTGTCGCATCCTGGTGACTTTATATTCTTTTCTGTGGGGATCTTTTCCATTGTCTGCAGAAATTTCTTATTAGCTTGATGGCCCTCATCTAATGGCTTTGCCGTGTCACGTGGCCAGTTAAGTGGAGTTGAGTTTATCCATATATCCGCTCAATGAATGGATGTAGAGTTTTTTTTCACCGAGGAAGTTCAGGTATAGGAATTGAATCTTTGTCCTGAAGCCACTTTAAATTGGAGTAAATCCAGTACTACTGTGACGGAGTTTGTTATATGCCACTTTCGGCAAATGGTAATTAATTCAGACCAGTTATCTTGTTGATAAATTTATGTAACATCTAAGATATTGTTCTAACAACTGGTTAGTCCTCATGCAAAGGCCCCCATTAGTTTTGGGGGTGGTGGGTGGATCGCTTAAACCCCATGGGCCAGAGCCTATTAACTTCAGGAACTTTTTCCAAAAAATTTGTAGGTAAACTGGACCCCCTGTCAGAGATTATGCATTCCGGAATGCCATGTTAAGCCTAATAGATTATGTGAATATAAAACAGATTTAGCCAGCATCGCTTAACGCAAGAGGGAATACTGGAACAACGGTATGCAATGTACTTTGTTTTGGAACAAACAAATCAGATGCACTACCCAGACAGATGACCGTGGTTTCCACCAACTTGTCGTGGTAATTCTACATAAAGTCCCAAATAGAGATTCCTTCGCAGGGAGCCATTGGTCTGGCTACCATTTTGTAACAATGCCAACTGGCTTACCAGGAGGTTCTCTTTGCCGAAGCATAACAAATTGGACGAAGCTAGCTACAAATAAGCTTGCAATGTCTTCTTTAAGTAGGCCACAAGAATTGCCTTAAGCTTACCAGAAGGTAAGTCTTCTCACAAATCCCCGAAGTGCCCAGCCTGCTTTAGAAATCATGAGCCTGTTGTAGTATTTGCCCTCTCAGCACCTGTGGCACATACAACTTGGCCCACCACACCATGAAGCCCAAACGCATCTCTCTAACTGTATAGTCACTTGAATGAGCCCAGGAACCATTCCGTCCAGTTTTAAAAGCTTCTTTTAATTGTTCGGAATTAAGGTCATTCTTAAAACCACTTCTTTGTTCTTCTTTTGGCCTGGTGATCACTTGGGTGCTTAGATGTTTGCTGAGACCAATTGGGTTTATCACCTCCGGTGGCGCAATAACTATTTTATATTGGGCGTAGTCCTATAGAGAGCATGCCGCCATGAAGTTCTTTCCCTCTGGAATGTACTTCAATGAGAAATTGAATCGCGCTTGAAGTACCTGGGCCCAGTGAACCTTGTTTAGGGGACAGTTTTCCGGGGCTTTTTTAAGCTTCCAATTCTATGATCAGTCCATACCGTCAAATGGGTGTTTTGCTCCTTCTAAGGGAAAATGTCTCCAAGGTCAGTAAAGGCCCAACGAACCTGCAAATACTTCTTTCTCACCAGACGGCCCATCTTCTCCATCTGTTTCAACAGCTTACGGGGAGGTATACGCACAAGGCCGTAAGGTCCCTTTCTCGCTGATTTGAAGTAACACCGCTCCTAATAGCCAACATCAACCTGCATCGGCTTGGAATCACGAAAGGAAGTGTCATATCGGGTCTTCAAAGCAACTGGTTCTGCAAGCAAACAGTCGTTTTAGCTTTTCAAAAGCTTGCTTGGGCACTCCATGGACCCACTCCAAGCGGCTTTCCTGGCCTTGGCTTCACCTCCCCTTTGTTTTTTAAAAGGAGATTTGTGATGGGCATTGCTATCTTAGCAAATGTCGGGATGAAATTGCCAGTAAAAATTTGCAAAAATCCCCAAAAGCTTTGAAGTTTTTTTCCTGGTGCAATGGTGGAGCCCATTCCAAATGGCACACACCTTCTCTGGATCCATCTCTATGCCTTCAGATGAAAGCGATAACCCCCAATAGTCCATTTTGTCTTGGGGTGGAATTCACACTTTGAACAATTTAGCACATACCAACTTAGCAGCACATCACTACAGTTTCTGTAGAACCGACCGCACTAGTTTCACATGTTCATTAGAGTTTCCGTTAGAAGGATATCTCAGAGATAAACCAGCACCCCCCTGTAATAAATGTTCATGTAACACTTGGTTGATCATTTGCATGAATACCAGCTGG
>BHFT01048066.1:0-15802 GCA_004320025.1 Laticauda laticaudata | reverse complement strand
ATTATTATTATTATTATTATTATTATTATTATTATTATTATTATTATTATTATTATTATTATTATTATTAAATTATAAGTGCATTTTATTATTCTTACTGAATCCTAAGCAGTAGTTAACAGGTTATATCTTGTAATAAACCAGTTCTTAAACAATGATATGAAGTTAACTTGGTAAAAGAAATTTGACTTACATTTGGCCATAAGTAATTTGATTTGGGTTGACACTTCAGGACAGAGCTAATCAAAAACAGAAATGAAACTGTCCCATCTCTTCGTTGTGACTCTATTAAATAAACTCAATATCACAAAATTAAACCATAGCTTAATTAAATGAAAAAAATAAAATCAGATTTTTCAGCAAATCTTGTAGAAGCTGAGAAAAATCGTATAGGAAAGGTAATATGTTGTAGACTAATGATACTAATAGATCCAGCACAAAATTATATAGTTATTCCCATTCTAAAGTTTCTGTTTAAGATAATTTTTTAAAGTTTCTGTCTTATTCAATGAATGGAAACCACTTGAAGCTTCATAACTATAATTTTCTCTGTATGCAATATTTAACTTTAGATCCTCACTGGCTTTTTGTATTATGTACTGTATTTTTCCTTATATCTAGTAAAGATTCTTGGCTTTGCTGCCAAGCATTGTACAAACCATAGCAATAATGATATTGAACACCCAGTCACCCCTTATGATTGGTTATTTCCGTGTTTGTATGGTATGTCAAAAGCAAAGACCGAATATTTTCCTCAAATGTATTTGATAATTTGACCTTACCTCTAAAGGTTATTTGGGAGCACCTCTAATTTGAAATAAATTGAAGTTGGTAGCAAACCAACCCTAATAAACATTCAAACTCTCTCTCTCTCTCTCTCTCTCTCCCNCCCTCCCTCCCTCCCCCCCTCTCTTTTAACACTATGGTGGGATAGTAGATACAGCTTTTTTAAGAAACATCCTTTTGATTTTTCTGATTTTTTTGCCCACCTTTGACAATTAATGTTTTATGTGGATCCTACTGATATATAAGGGAAGTTTGAATGACAGAATATTATCAGTGTTATTCAGCTATTTCACAAAGACATCCAACATGCTCCATTGTGAAAAAGTAATTGCCATCCTGTCAATTCAGTTAAAGGAATAAATAAAATGAGTTGTGTTCATTAAACAATCAAGGATGATTTCAGTGAGGTTTAGGAATCTCATAAGTTTTGGCTCTCTTTGTCCCAGTGACATTTTACCACACAGGCTCTAGATGTACATGATTATTCCATTCATCTCAAACAAATTGTCAATCATGAGAGAATTAGCACAATGAGGGGTCCTTGGTGCTTTCTGAGTTTGGTTGTTTTCTTGTAGATATTTCATTACCCAAACTAGGTAACATCCTCAGTGACAATGATTAGCATTAAAATTAGCACAAGGGCTGAGAGACTGCTTTGCTGCCTCAGGACCTGTGCAATATTAAGTAAATGAATGAAGTGCACATTCTGCTTTGGATCAGGATTATTTACATACTACTTCTCAATGATTTACAGCCCTCTCTAAGTAGTTTACAGATTGCCCTGTAAACTACTATATTGCCCTCAACAATATAGGGCAACTATATTGCCCTCAACAATCTGGGTCCTCATTTTACCAACCTCAGAAGGATGGAAGGCTGAGTCAATCTTGAGCTGGTGAAAATCAAACTCTTGATAGTGAGCAGTGAATTAGTCTGCAATACTGCATTCTAACCATGTGCCACCATGGCTCTTTAAGTTTTTTTTAAAAACTTGCCCCAAACATTAATTAAACACTGCCCACAAACAATCCTGTTCCATTCACACCAAATGATTTCTTCCTTCCCTCCTTCTACAGTGTTTTCTCCATATACGCTGTACCTAAAGCCCCTGTCACACTGCACCAATGGATGGAAAGAGGATGTAAAATGGAGAAAAACACTTGCCATCGTGTGGTTATGCGGATGCTTCCGTTCTGTAACTCACTGCCTCCGTTGCTTCCTCTCTATCATCCAGCATCCGTCTATGACATTCATCCGCTCAGGGGGGTGTTTTTGACCTGCTCTCAAAAACTTCTGATCGGGGGAAAATGTATATCCAAATGCATCTGTTCTGCATCCATACGCATTCGCTTAATCCAACTAGGCATCCGGCTGCAATTACTGCGCAACTCAAATCATTCCAGTGTAAATGGACGCAGGTGAGGAAGCGAACGGAGGACGAGCGCGCCTAGCCCTTTAGTAGCACGGAGATGAGTGAAGAAAGGAATTTAAAAAAAAGTTTTGGAATCTGTAATATCACAAATTCCTCTTGGCGCCATCATACGCTACGCATGCCGCTCTTTGGCATCCGCCTCTGCATCCACTCTGCCATCCACTCCATCCGCCCTGGTCCCCTCCCCCGTCTGTTTCGCTTTTCGTGTTATCTGCTCTGAGGTTATGCAAATTTTGCCCCCTTTCCCCCTCCCTTTGAGAGCGTGGATAACAATGCGATTTGGAACTATTTTCCGTACCCTGTTCCGTTTTCGATGGAACATTTTTCTCGTCCGCTGTGTCCTTTTTACAAACATTTTGCATCCATTGGGCAGTGTGACAGGGCCTTAGGATAGGCAATACAAAATACAGTATGTGAGAAACACAGAACAGGTGGGGGATGAAAGTTGTTGTAAATGAAAATTTAATTTATGGTGAAAGTCTCTCTTCTTCACCATCCACAAGCCTGTATCAACTGAAAATGGCAGTAAATAAAGCTGGCAGAACAGAGGGAAGAACAATTGTAGGGTGGACTATAAAAATATATAAATGACCTTAAAAACACATCATACTTTTTTCCAAAAAAAACCACCTGTAATTCATGCCAAAATTTCTAGATTTTGGTGAAACCTTAAGACTTGGCTTCATTTCAAATCAAACCTCTTATAAGTTTGCCTAGGTCTGGTCAACCATGAGCTGGACAGAATCGAACTCCTGACAGTGAATAAGTAAGTCATCATGGAAAACCTCAAGTGGTACTGAGTTGAATCACTTTGTCATGGGGGAATAGGACAAAGTAGGCAAGATGATAATCACAAATTTGCAAGCAAAGTTACTTTCATATCAGTGTCAATGTCAGATGCATGAATATAGTGAGAGGCATCAATTGCATTGTCATAACTGTTATCTTGCCTACTTTATCCACCATTCTGGATGGCAATATTCATGGGAATATGAGAGACAAATCATAAATTACAAAATAGGAAATTTTTGTCACAATTATTCTGCTGAAAGTTGATTACTGAATCTAAGGGGATAATTTTTCCTCTCATAATGGAGCATCACATTATATATGAAATATTGAAACAAGTGCCTGACTTAAGTGTTAATTGTTGTCTTAAACTCATTGGCAAATATGTGAAAAAAGTCAGACTATCCAAAAGGTGTAAATCATTTTTTGCAGAATTCTAAATAATGTAGTTTAAATAGAATGATCAAGGAATACTTAAATTTACCTCCCTGATAAATTAGGCTATGAATTTGTTTCTATCAAAATGCTTTGCATCCAGAGATGGCATCCAAATGGGCATTTTTACTCTACCCCATTATTCCAATAAGTGCTTATTTTAGTGTTACTTTCTGAAAGTCAACAAGTGTACTCATTAAATCTTTGCAATACTATCCCAGATTGTGCAGAAACTGGCCATAAAAACATGTATGACACCATGAGATGTCTAAAGGATATTGGCATGTTGACCAGTCCATAATTTAGAATGTGTAGGAAAAAGACATTTGCTGTTTGTTAAAACAGAATGTTTTCTGTTAAAACTGTAGACAGTTTGATTATTCTTTCTTTGCTTTGCTCATAAAGACCTTGATAAACCACTTTATAAGAAAAAAAGAGGAAATATCAGTGTATCACAAAATGTCAGGTGACTCATTGTGATCTTTTTAAGAGGATTGAAGAGAAATAACCATCTTGTTGCTTCCATGGTGCCACTTGTTAAGTTTTTGCATTCCTTCTTCCTTTGACAGCTTTACAGGTGTCATATAGATACACTTAACAAATACTACCATTTGCCTATAAATCTGCATTGCATTGTATTTCTATGAAAACTAATTGAAGCATTTCTTAGTGGAAGGTCAAGCAACATGTTTAACAACAAGTTAAGCAACAAGTAGTATTCATTTCCAGCTTTTTCAAATTTGAAAGCAGCAAAGAAATAGTTTGCCATTTACCCAATTCCAAAACATTTTGATGGATAAGATACATTTCATCATAAAAATAATGACATGTACAGGGAATGGTCAGGAAGAGCAGGGGTGGAAAATCACCAATCTCCAAACATTATTATGTTTTTGAACCTAAGAAATAATCTGTTGAGACAAGATATAGTTAAAGGCAAAAGATAGCAACATGAACAGTATTTTGGTCCAAGTAAAATAATTTCACTGAGGAATATTCCTAGTTTTCACAAAAGCAAATACAGTACATTACAATCCAATCCAAACTTTATTAACCATCTCAAGCAAACTCCATCAACCCTCGGAACCATTTCTAGATATGATCATTTTTATTACAGTGCAGAAGTATGTATCTATTTGCTAAGCTCTCCTGCACACATACTACTTGGATATTATGCTCTACGTATACTATCAATCTCTTGAATACAACATCAGTTCATAAGTCCACAAATAGGTTTGTATTTTGTCGGCAGCGTTTCCTTCTGAAGTCTGAATTTCTACTCTTAAGCAAATAACCCAAATATTATTTAGTGATTGTTGTATATTCTTGCAATGTCATGAGCAAATATATTCACATAGGGTTTGAAATTTGATTTTGGTTGCTTTGCTTTTTTTTATTCTAATAGTTAGTTTCTGTGTGTGTGTCTCTATCTCTTTGTCTTTGTCTCTCTCTGTCTCTCTCTCTCTGCCTCTCTGCCTTTCTGTATCTCCCTGTATCTCTGTCTCTGTCTGTCTGTCTGTCTGTCTGTCTGTCTGTCTGTCTCTCTCTCTCTCTCTCTGTCTTTCTCTCTCTCTCTCTCTGTCTTTCTCTCTCTCTCTCTCTCTCTGTGTGCGTGTGTGTGTCTTTCTATCTCTCTATCTCTCTCTATCTCTCCCCCCCTTCTCTGGAACTCCCTTGAGACTTTAAACTCTAGCATTATAGAGTTTGATGTTTTTTCTTACATAATTACTCAATTTCATCTGTAACTATTCTGAATATAGGGGAGTGTGACATCTCAATGGTTAAAAATGCTGAATTTGTCAGTTGGAAAGCTGACAGTCCAGGTTCAACACTCAAGTGCTGTGTGGCCATTCCTTGCCCAGATAAATAGGTACTTAAGGTGGAAAAGTAACAGTGTGCCTTGACATATAATCATGCTGGCTACATGACCACAGAACTATCTTCAGACAACACTGGCTCCCTTGGCTAAGAAACAAAGATAAGCACTGGCCTCTAGAGTTTGACATAGAGGAAACCTTTACTTTCACTTATTTTGAATATAGCAATAGCAATAGCACTTAGACTTATATACTGCTTTACAATGCTTTACAGCCCTCTCTAAGTGATTTACAGAGTCAGCATATTGCCCCCAACAATTTGGGTCCTCATTTTATAGACTTTGGAAGGATGGAAGTTTAAGTCAACCTTGAGCCTGGTGAGATTTGAACTGCCAAATTGCAGGCAGCTGGCAGGCAGCAGAAGTAGCCTGCAGGTACTGCACTCTAACCACTGAGCCACCTTGGCTTAATATAAATGTCATTAATATAAATGTCAATATTGGCTTTAAATTAATTTAATTAATATCATTAATGTGAGTTTAGCTGGAAATTTTCAGATATATTACATACTAACTTTGAATTTAAGATAGATCTGCAAGAGACAGACTATGAAGCATCAATGGAGAGTTAATCTGCCTAAATTAGACTTGTCTCTAAGAAAGTGGTTCCAAAGCTATTTGGTTGTTTAATCATATCCACAAATCAAGTAGAACATTCAGTTGACTTTAAAACAAATCCAAGTATTATGGAGCTTTCAGTACCATGGGCTGGAGAGCAGCAGAAGGGTACAGCAGATGGAGTTACCATTTTGATGATTAAGACAAGTTGTATACAAAATCTAAGTCAAGAACAGAATGTGAACACCAAGTGTTGAAATTTACAAATATGTAGCTTGGAATTTTTGGCTAAGTAGTATTTTATAATTTTGCTATCCCTGGTTCTGTACCATAAAATGATGATTCCACTTGGCAAGACTTACTAGGAAACTTCTATTCTACAGAAAACTAAAGTCATCTTTACCCTTTTGATATGCTAATTTGGCCAGCATCCAATGGTTATCTTATTTTTGCAGTCAAAATTTGGTAGATTTATCAAAAAATTAAAACACTTTCCCCAATACATTAATTTCATTGTTGTTGCCACATGTAATAAGTCCATGTACCAAGTTACCGTGTTTCTCATATAATAAGGCCGGGTCTTTTTTTTTTTTTGAGTCCCAAAAAAATGGCTAGGCTGTCTTTTCGGGGGTGACTTAATTCCCTCCCTTGCATCTTTGAGCGGGCGGGCGGCACAGCTTGGATGTTGACCTTGTTGGTGGGCACTTCGTATCAGGGTCAATGCAGGCAACACCATATCTGGGTGTGCAACAAAAGTACTTCCTAACAGCAAGCCCCCCCACCATTCTCCCCCATTTCACATGTTTTAATATAGGCCTTAATTTGGGGGAGGGGCTTCATTTCATTTCATGCCTATAAAACATGCTGGGACTTCCTATTTGGGGAGGCCGTATTGTTGGAGAAACAGGGTAGTTAAACAAACTGAAAAAAAGATCTAGGGAAATTTTTCTTCATTTTAAGTAGGTTGATAAATATGAATTCATGGACCAAAATAGATAAATATGTAGAGTTTGCTGGATAGATGGAGAAAATTCTGTTTAGGCTTTCCACTTCTAATAAAGATTAAGACACCTCCTTTCTTTTAAGTATTTTATAATTTTATTGCTGAATCATCAAATCATAAAGGGTTGAAAAGGTTAATGAAAATCATCCAGACAAACTTCTGTGTGGGGATGAATCCAATGCTATAGCATCTCCAGATTTTGCATCCTTTTCATGTTTTTATTTTTTTAAAAAAAATAAAGTGCTATGATTTCAGGAAGGCTCTTGAAGTAACAAAATAGGGTAACTGTTCATATAGCCCATAGGGCACAGGTGTCAAACTCACAGTATCACGTTGCCATCACATGACATTTTGTGACTTTCCCCCCCTTCACAGAGCTGGGATGGGCATGACCTGCACATGATGCATCCAGCCCAAGGGGCACCAGTTTGACACCCCTGCTATGGCAAGAGTTACCACCTATATAGAAAACTATGTGATATCAGATGTAGCAATAGCACTTAGACTTATATTCCACTTCATAGTGCTTTACAGCATGCTCTGAACAGTTTACAATGTCAACATATTGTCCCCAACAATCTGGGTCCCCATTGTACCAACCTCGGAAGGATGGAAGGCTGAGTAAACCTTGAGTGTCAAGTGCCAGGAAAATAAGAAGATTCAGGCAGTTCAGATTAGTATAAAGATTTATGGTAAGCTTAAGCGGTCTACAAGAATCTGAAGTATTAATGGTCAAGGGAAATTAGCAAGAATTAAGAATAGAAAGGAATTTAGGGTGGCCTAGACCTAGACGTAGACACATGCAGGGCCTAATGCCTCATTATGCATTGATCCCTTCCTTGGGCTCACCTCTTCCCTAACATCCAACTCCATCAGGGTCAAACTCCAGGCCAGGAGTCTTCAAACTTGACAGCTTTAAGACTTGTGGACTTCAACTCCCAGAATTCCTCCTCCATTCATGTTAGCTTAGGAATTCTGGGAGTTGAAGTCCACAAGTCTTAAATTTGCCAAGTTTGAAGATCCTTGCTCCAGGCTGTTGGCAGAGTTTGCCTGCAATACTGTATAATAACCACGATGACATCAGTGCTCCTGGTGGTAGTTTATTGGACCATTTCAAAATTATGAATACATTGTCAAAAGTTACAGGGTGACATGAATGCTATAACCTTTCAACAATACAGAGTTAAAGCCCATGTCACACTGCACCAACGGATGGAAAGAGGATGTAAAACAGAGAAAAACACTTACCATCCGTTGGTTAATGCGATGCTTCCGTTCTGTACTCACTGCCTCTGTTTTGCTTCCTCTCTATCCGTCCAGCATCCGTCTATTGACATTTCATCCACTCAAAAGGTTTTGAGCTGCTCAAAACTTTTGAGCGGAAAATGTATCCAACGCGTCCGTTCTGCATCCGCTAGGCATACGGGGGACATCCGTTCTGCATCCGTTGTCATCCGTTACGCATCTGCTATATCTGCTAAGCATCTGCCGTGCATCCGCGCAACTCGCATCCATTCCAGCAGTAAACGGATGCAGGGAGGAAGCGGAAGGGACGCGGAATGGACGCAGTGTTAGTAGCATGGACGGAGAAAGGATGAAAGCAGATGCAGCTCGCAAAGAAAGCATTTAAAACGGAAAAAACGTTTGCAGAGGGGACCTATCTCGGATATTAAGGATGTCTAGAGGATGCCTAGAGGATGCAAAAGGATGCTTCCGTTCCGCATCCGCTTTCCATCCGCTCTGCGTCCTCCCCCCGTCCGTTCCTTTCCGTGTTATCCGCTCTGTTTATGCAAATTTTTGCCCCTTTTGAGAGCGGATAACAACGGATGGAACATTTTTCTCGTCCGCTGTGTCCTTTTTACAAACGTTTTGCATCCGTTGGGCAGTGTGACAGGGCCTTAACAAAGGAAGTATTTTCCTCAAATTATAGTATAAGTTTAATGTATTATTAAAACTATGTTTTCATGCCCAGCTGACTTTAAAATGAACTTATTTTCTTTCTTAAATGTGTGCTTGAATGCTATTATTTTTAATAACACATAATTGTTCCCTATCTGCAAAGAATAATAGGATTTAAAATTCAGCAAGGGGGGGAATCAATAACTACTTATTGCTTTTACATAATTTAAACTGTTTTCCTTAAAAGATAATTAATACTGAAAAAGCTGTACTACAGAGTTACAAACAATCATTTCTGGATTTGTATTTTTTAAAAAGCACATGAAATGTTCAGATTTGCTTTGGAGCATAAGACTGCAAATTTAAAGTCTTGGTGTTACAATAAAAGAAAATTAAATGACTCTGTATCATATGATGCTGGGTGCAACAAAGCAGCTGACACAAATTTTCCTGATTTAATTATCTCAAACTGTATCAGACTACAATTTTCATTGTTGCAATCCATGCTAGCTGAAGATTATAGAAACAGAAATCCTAGCACATATTAGAACCAGTTGTCCTGAATTACAACCATAATTGTGCCCAAAATTTATGTTCCTAAATGAAACTGTGAAGTGAATTTTTATCCCATTTCATGACCTTTCTTGTCACTGTTGTTAAGTGAATCACTGCAGGTATTAAGTTAGTAATATAGTTGTTAAGTGAATTTTGGTTTCTCATTAACTTTGCTTGTTAGGAGGTCAGAAAAAGTGATTGCATCATCTCGAGACATTGCAACTGTCATAAGTATGAGCCAGTTGCCAAGCATCCAGATTTTGATCACATAAACATGAGGAGTGCTGCAAAGGTTGTAAGTGTGGAAAACGGTCATAAGTGGGGTTTTTTCAATGTTGTTGTAACTTTGAACAGTCACTAAATGAACTTTGTAAGGACTATCTGTACTGGAAAGTAGATTTAATTAATACATCTATTCCAAGTATATGGTGTGCTATGAGAGAGAAGGAAAGATGTGAGAATGTGTGTGTGTGTGTGAGAGAGAGAGAGAGAGAGACAGAGAGACAGAGAGACAGAGAGAGAGAGATTTAGATGATTTCTTAGATTGATTCCTTTATTTATCCCTTTATTTTTTTGAAGGTTTACCTATTTTCATTTTACTCTTTTATTTTTTGAATAATTCCTAACTTTATGTTTGGAACCGGGAAATGTATTTAATTGCAGCTCTGATTTCCTTCTGTGTAAAAACTCCTGAAACCCCTTGCGGTAAAACACCGCAAACATCTTAATGACCCAGTACATATTATTTCAGCAAGATTCTTTTGTGTACTGTTTTACTGAGATTCCTTTTGTCTCACATTGATAAGAGAGCATGCAGAATTTGGGGTTGGGGGCTCACGCTTTTTTCAATTTGTCTTAAAATCTAGAAAGCAATAAGGTTAGAAGGAAAAATATATAAATGCATTGAAGATAGTTTAAGCTACAGCAAGCTACTTTATGCACATTTCCATTTTTAAAATTAAAATTTAAAATTAAAACCCAAAGAATCATTTCTAAACCAAAAAAACAAACAAACAAACCCAGAGACAAATTTGGATGAAGAAATTTTAGAAACATCCTTAGGAAGAAGCCTGTTAGGACTTCTGTCCAAGTATCATACCTTTGATTTTTTTATCTGAACCCTCTCAGTTAGATTCAGCAGAATAGTTCAGCAGTTAATGTCTGCCTTATCTCAATCAGGACGTGTCACCAACAGCATTCCAGATGGGCGTATGTATAGAAAGAAAAAAGAATGTTGAGATAGTTGGGCTTTGTATTTTGTAAATGGTGCACACGTAAAAGGCATCCAGGCTTTCTTATTTCTTTCCACCAGCTTTGGAAACTTTCTCTATCAGCTTTTCAACTGGGGAGCAGAAGAGAATACATCACATTAATAATCAAGAGCAGAGCCAGCAAAGCAAAAGACCATAAGTCGTCCAAGACTGGTCAAGACCTCTTGACCATTACCTTTAAAACTCATCAAGTCTCTTGACCGTTTATCCACTCTGACTGGAGATTTTACAGTGTCCTTCCCCTGCCATGCCCACCAAGCCACTCCCACAGAACTGGTAATGCAAAAAATTGAACCCCACCACTGCAGCAAAGCATGTGACTTGGAAACATCTAGAATTCCAGACCAAGAGGCCAAAGAATGGCTACCTATTCCTGCTTTTCACATTTTCTGCAATGATAAGTCCTATTTATTCATGACTCTTGTACATGAATAAGGAAGCAGTAGGGCAGCATTGCTTTCTCCAACTTCAGAGGCCTGCATGGCACTGTTTTGATCTTAGTCTTAGCATCATGTCATATTGTGAAAGTCTATTTTGTCTGCATTGTCACTGAGAAGCAATTTTGTTTTCTGTATTATTTAACTTATTTTAAGATTCCCCTATCTTTAGTTTTGCTTTTGCTTTGATTTTTAACTGAGTACAATGGCCTTTACATAATTGAATACTATTGAACCATTACTGCATCTCTTTTTTTCCATAAGGAAACGACCTTACACCTACCAATCACTCTTTGGTTTTTCCTTTTACTGCCAAGCTTCCTGGATTTGTCAGGCATTTCTATTATCTGTTCTCTAGAGATTCTGGAGAATTGCCAACCATTACACAAAAAGTTTGAGAGAAAATTTTTCAGAGTCAATTTCACCTCATTCTCTTTAAAAGCATTGTTCCCTATGCTGAGATTCAGGGGAGGAAATCAGGGATTACTTTTATCTTTCAGTCTAAGGCTACATATGTTGCCATGGGATGCTCATTTCATGATTTTTCTTCATTACGTTAGCTCCTGTTAGTTGACGATAGCATCAACTTCATTATTATTTTTTAATTGTGCAAGCAACTATATCCCGGAACATAGTGGGGAACACTATGAATTATTTTTACCAATATTGAGAGATCTTGGCTTTCTGGTTTAAGAGTAATAAAAAATGCACTCTGCTGTAAGAGTAAATAACTGCACTGTCAAAGGCAAATTGAACATGATCAAATAATATTGGCAATACTATTGCATGAGAGAATTACTGCTGAGCATAGAACAGTGGCTGTAATAATCACAATATTTGCAATATAATAATAATTCCACCTTACCTATTGGTAGAATCCTGTAAACTAAAGTTTTGCATCAATGCAGCAGAAACAAAAAGGTGAAATTGTTTCTGGAATTTCATCAGAATTCCCCATCAGTAGATAGACTTCTCATATTTCCAGGTTCTTTTCTTTATTTACACACAAAAGGTATATTTGAGATATATGAGCAGCTAGTTTTAGTTTTAGAGCCAAACAGTCCTTTGAATTGTGCCAGTTAAGCAGTGTTACTGATCTGCAAATCCCTATCCCTTTAAGCCTGTCATTCCTCATTTTGTAAACATTGTTTGAAAGTATTTCAGAAAAAAAGCTACAGTAGCTAAAGGGTTAATAGAAGACATGTAAAACTTATTTAATAAAGTTCATTTTTAATTATTTAAAGCATAACCACATACTGAACAACTTACAAGAAATCTTCCTGCCTTCCTGGCCGAATCCATGGAGGCACAGTTGTCAATATAAACAATAAAATAACCTTGACTAACAATTAAGCATTGAAATTTCCATGATAAGAAGTATAAAAAAATAAAACATTCACAGTAACATTTTAACACAATAGATTAATTTCTAAATGGTAATTAGCCTTTTAAAGTCCTTCATCAAAATTCTCACAGTTCACAAACATACAATTTGAGCTTCAAATACTAAAGGCACTCAAAGTAGCTTGATTTTCACTGCTTTCAGGAAAGAAGGAAAGCATGGGAGCTGGTCTCCAAAATTCAAGGGGAAACTACTTAGCAGTATTTTGTATAGTATGAGCTTGCTTCCCTTCTGCTAAGAAAAGTTTGCAGTTGCTCTCCCACGTGCACTCCCCTCGCCATGAAGCCATTTCTATCGGCCGATGGAAGCAGCTAGTGACTCTGCCTTTTGGGAGCTTCCATCAGCCAATAGAAATGGCCTCAAGGAGAGTGCGTGTGGGGCGCTCCTCTCAGAAGCGCCCCAGGGGCAGCCATGCCTCACCCCATAGCGGCTAGTGACTCTGCCTTTGGGAAGCTTCCATCAGCTGATAGAAACAGCTTCATGGCAAGGTGAGTGCGCATGGGTACTCACCTTGAGGCCACTTCTACTGGCCAATAGAAGTGGCTGGTGACTCTACCTTTGTGTAGCTTCCAGTAGCAGCCTCATGGAGAGGTGAGTGTACATGGGGTGTTCGAGGTGGAGGTGCACATGGGGGAAGAAATTAAGTCACCCCCGAAAAGACATCCTAGCTATTTTTTCGGGGCTCAAAAAAAAATAAGACCTGGCCTTAATTTATGAGAAACATGGTATATAGGGAATACATACTATATAGGGAATATAATATATTCTGGAATATAATATATTCAAATAGCTTCCACTCAAATGGAAGAAAGCCTGCTTGTGGTAACAAGACTTTCACATGCCTTTTAAGCCTCCCAGAGGTTTCCTGGAATTGGGCAGCTTTAACAAATCCAGTAAATAATATGAAAATAGATGAGAGAGAGAGGGGGGGGAGAGAGAGAGAGAGCTGCATTAAGTATAATCCACTGCCCAGCTTTGTGACTAGCTAAGATAACAGTTCATCAATTCCCCCAAAGTNACTAGCTAAGATAACAGTTCATCAATTCCCCCAAAGTAATTTTTTCTGCCTGCTTCATGCATTTGTTGTTGTTGCTAGAATTAATGTTCCATTATCTTGTACTTCTCGATGAAGAGTGGTATAAAAATAGAAATCTAAAAGTACCATATGTGTAGGATTACTCCTCATAAATAGGATTTCTAGGCAACTGAATATTAATTCAGATTAATTCTATAGAGGAATAATATTAGACAGGTGACTGGTAAGATTGTTTTGGAACACTGCTTTAAAATAGGAGAGTGTTTTCTTTGAGATATGATGGATTGTAATTCTTAGAATTCCCAGTTTCTCTTGATAGGCACTTTAGAAATTACCTTCCAACGCATGTAAAAGCAGTTGGAGAAGGATGAAGTAAAACTTTCCCAGAGATGTTCCATTTTAACTTGTTTGGAAGAATAATATAAAATATAGAAGATTTCAGTAAGTAAAAGGCAGATTATGGTCATCAGTTAATTCAGATCAAGAAGTACAGTTAGTTTGAATAACTAACTGTACTAAAGCCCATGTCACACCGAACCAACGGATGCAAAGAGGATATAAACGCGAGTACTGACTGCCTCCGTTTGGCTTCCTCTCTATCCGTCCAGCCATCCGTTATGGACATTTCATCGCGCTCCAAAAGTTTTGGGCTGCCAAAACTTTTGCGCGGAAAATGTATCCAGTTTGTCCGTTCTGCATCCACTACGCATCCCTTACGCATCCGTATCATATTCCGCTAGGCATGCCGCTCGCATTCCGCGCAAACTCACATCGCTCGGATGCAGGGAGGAAGCAGAACGAGTAGCAGAACAGATGCAGAACGGATGCAGAAATGGGATGCCAAGCGGAAAACAAAGCGTTTTAAAACGGATAAAACGTTCGCACAGGGGACCTATCTCGGATATTAAGGATGTCTGCAGGATGCCTTAGAGGATGCCTAGAGGATGCAAAGGGACACCTACACTGCCTATAAAAAGGGGGAGCAACTCGCCTGCATCTCACTTTTCAGAAACAGCAGCCAAGCTGTGGCAGACCTTCTGCAGCCTTCATCTGCCTCTTCTTGCTCCTTCACAGCATCCAGTCATGTCCACCGTGGATTTGTGACAAAGTCCTTTCGCAGCCACCATCCTTCTGCAACAGTGCGAAACCATGTACAGGCTCTGTGAACTCTACTACGGGAAGAAAAGGAGGCACCCAAAAAAAAGTCTGGGTCCAAAGATGGTTCGCCAGAAGAGCAGAGGACGGACTGTAACAACAAGCTGATGGTTGGAGCTCAGGAGCGAAGACACTCGGGTGTTCCAGAACTTCATGAGGATGCCTCCAGCCATGTTTGATGAACTTGTGCAGTGCCTGACACCCAGGTTGACCAAGGCAAACACCAACTTCCGCCCAGCCTGGAACCTGACTCAAGGTGGCACTCACTCTGCGCCACCTGGCTCAGGGAACACCTCCAGGAGCATGCAGTATGGCTGGAGGCTGCCACCTTACACCGTCAGCATTGTGGGTCTGAGAAGTGTGGCAGGCCATCATCGAAGATTACAAGGAGGAGCTCCTCCAGTGGCCCCTCCACTTGAAGAAGGATGGAAGAAAGTTGCAGAGCAGTGGTATCAGAAGTGGAACTTCTCCACACTGCTGGAGCCATAGATGGCAAGCACGTGGCTGCAAAGCTTCCAGCCAAGTCGGGTGCCCCACTTATCACAACTACAAGGGCTTCTTCAGCATCATCCTCTTCGCCATGGTCGATGCTGACTAAAAGTTCATGTACATCGATGCTTCAGGCAACGGCTTCATCTTCAGATGCCCAGGTATACAACGCCAGTTCACACTCAAAGAGGGGCTGGAAGGCAACCTCATGGTGGGCTTCCCAGATCCAGACCCGCTGTCCAACGACAAGCCAAGATGTGCCCTACTTCATTGTGGGGGATGACGCCTTCTCCCTCACAACAGGCTGTTCAGGGCAAGACGGGTGGTGCAGAATGCCTTTGGCATCCTGGCCAACAGGTTCCAGTACTTTCACCAACATGCAGCATAACCCAGAGACCATGAGGAGGATCATGGAAGCTTGCTGCATCCTGCAAAATCTCATGCGCCACCCGCTACCCAGTCTTGCAGAACAAGCTTGTGGACCGTCAACAAGGCAATGGGGACATGGAGCCTGGGAAATGGAGGCAAAGGGCAAAACCTGATCGACACTGAGGATGTGCAAGGCCCCAACAGAGGCTCACGTGAGGCGAAGAAGCAGCACAACCTCCTGAAACACTGGTGCAACTCCCCAGCAGGAGCAGTGGAGTGGGCAAACAGGAATGGTAAATGCTAATTGGAT
>BHFT01048065.1:0-14360 GCA_004320025.1 Laticauda laticaudata | reverse complement strand
ATAGAAGAATTATAGAGTTATAGAATAGAATAACAGAGTTGGAAGGGACCTTGGAGGTTTTCTAGTCCAATCCCCTGCTTAGGCAGGAAACCCTGTACCATCTCAGACAAACAGTTATCCAATCTCTTCTTAAAAACTTCCAGTATTGGAGCATTTATACTTCTGGAGGCAAGTTACTCTACTGATTATTTTTTCTAACTATCAGTAAATTTCTCCTTAGTTCTAGGTTGCTTTTCTCCTTGATTAGTTTCCATCCATTGGTTCTTGTCCTGCCCTCAGTGCTTTGGGGAATAGCTTATCTCTCTCTTCTTTCTAGAAAGCTTCAGAACTGCCTGTTGTGATCCAAAACAAACATTTACTTACTAATAAAGAAACCATGCAAATATTGGAAAATTGGGGCATTTAACTCAGGTATAACTAATTCAGACTAATTTCAGAGCTCCAGTCAATAGACAAAGTAATAAATGTATGTTAGGATTTTGCATATATAACAGGAAAATGTACAAAACTGGGTATCTGAGTATGCCATAAGAAATATACCTTTAGTGGAGCTAAATCATAAGCCATTGAGGAAATTTGTTCTTTATTATAGTAATTAAAGATATTCATATATGTGTTAAATCAGGTGTTTATGAATATTTTTTTATTCTTTGGTGTCAGAGCATAAAGTTCTTGTCTCCAAGCTTGGTGTGACCTTCAAGTCTTCCTTGACTGTAACCTTTCATTTATTTTGTCAAGATTTTCCCAACTGTCTGAATTACTTTTATAATTCAAGATAGTTTTAAACAGTTTTAAATTGTTGATTCATACAATCAGCAGTATTAAATTTAAATTGTTGATTCATACAATAAAAACACACAAGCAGTGAATGTCAATTACTTTCTTAACTTGAACTCCAAGAATACATGGGCATTTCTTCCCCAACTCTTTTTTATCTCTTCTTTTATCTCTTCCTTTTTATCTTTTCAGCCAGATGTTCCTTACTGGTTAGGATCAGATCTCAAAGACGTAATCTCTTATCTCTTCTTCAGCCTTCTGGAAAAAGTAAACAGCCAAAGGAAACTGAAATATGTTGTGGGTTTTGAAGTCTCAGCTTGTTATTTTTCTAATACATGGAAAGATGGGGTACTAATCCCCTCTTATTACTACATCTGTTCTCCTTAAAGATAGATGGATGGGTGGGTGGGTGGATGGATGGATAGATAGATAGATAGATAGATAGATAGATAGATAGATAGATAGATAGATAGATAGATAGATAGATAGATAGATAGATAGATAGATAGATAGATAGAACAAAGTGTACACATACATAACGATGTAATATAGTCCAAAGAGTTATTATCTAGATCAGGGGTGTTAAACTCCTGGCCTGTGAACCAGATGCATCATGTACTGGCCAACCCACATCCAGTTTTGTGAAGGGGGAAAATGTCCTGATACATCATGTAATCGTGACGTGAGTTTGACACCCCTGGTCAAGACTATGCCTAGTTTGGCATATATCACCTCCTCCCCATTAGACTACTACTTCCCTTCCTTTGTATTCTTATCCAAATTGTTCCAACTGAACCTTCATGCTCAATTTCCTTGATTCCAACATGTGTATATATTTCCTTCACACATAATTTCACCATTCTTCCTTTCTGTCAGGATCTATTTCTTTTTCTTTTATTTATTGAAGTATTTAATTTATTAAACCAATGACTATGGCCACCCAACTCACAAACAGGTGACTCCAGGTGATTTACAACATTACAAATCCACATCATGGAAATTATACCTCACCAACACCTCCACCCCATGGCAGCAATAATGCAGTCAGATCAACCACTTGTTTAGTTCCATCTCCAAGTCTTCACGCTTTTCAGATGGGAACCAATCATACCTCCAGGGAAATGATGCTCCATAGAGAAGGGGCTTTTATGGAAGCTGTATCCTTTGCATTCCATTCATGAATTTCATTCCTTCTAAGTTCAGTAAAGCTTTTTGAGGAACATATTATTTGCCTTCTTGCATTGAATCTTCTAGTTCTTCCTGTTTGGTTTCTGTGGTCTCTATAATTGAATAGATACCCTAGAGTCTTAGGACACAGAGATTAACCTAATTTCTTCCTGTCTTGGGTATTTCCACATCACACTTATGCTTTCTTCTTTCTCCCACACAGGATTCAATTTGGAACTTTCTCAATTGGGTACACAAGATACCTTCCAAATACAATCTTAGTGAAGCCCTCCTTTTTCAGGAGTCTGATATAGTCATTATTCCCATTGAATCCAAATAATCCCTGTTGGCAATTTTGGTGTAGTCAGTTGTTCATCTCTGATACTCATCTCTCCCCCCCCCCCCCTTCCTATCTTTTAACATGAAGGAGTGAATAAAATTTTCCCACACTTCTTTCATACTTTGCAGCATGTCATTTTGCCTTGTAGGACTTTTTATTTTTCTCTGCTTAGATTATTCAAATTGGATCTCATCATACCTTTACAGGAAAAAGCATCCTGCTATGAATATAACATTAAGTGCCTATCATACCAATAACATTTAAACCATCAGTGACTTTTGAGACAACAGATATTGAAAAATGCATCTCAGATACAACTGGTGAACTGCTTATTTCTGGAATGTTTTCCATATTCTATTTTCTATAAATGAAATTTATTTGGGTATATCTCAGTTTAAAGAAGATACAAATAAAATTTAAACTGAAGCATGAGCTAATGAAAGAATAAACCCTCCTCTTAACCAAAACAAATTGAAAGCTTATTTTGGGGTCATAGTATTTTTGTTCTTTCTTCAGCGGCTACCAAACTCTTAAATTGCACTGTATTATTCATTAGCAAATAGATTAAATGCATCATGCTCTAATGGTTTTCAAAAAGTCATCGACAGTGTATAAAACTACTGCGATCTATGCCAAGCTTCATATGCCCATTTTTTATTCACTTTGACTTCATTTCCATAGGCTCAGAGCAGTTCCAAGCTGTTGGAGCAAGATCAAGCAATTTTGGAAGTGCTAATCTAATATAATTAGCTAGATCTGGTTTGTGAATGACTCTGTGTTAATTTGGGTTGTATTGGTGTAATACTCCAAGATGCTTTTTCCAGATGCCCGTCAGCCAATGCAAGGTTGCACATTTTGAAGGATTACTGTATGGTAGTAGAAACATGGTTTAATAACATGCTGAAAGTGTACCATTTGATGTGCAGCACCAGTGTTAGGTTGCAAATATCCTTATTAAAAAGTTAAAAGGCAACTTTTAAAATGATGCAAAAGCATTATATTATACAGGTGAAATGGGCATAGAAACATTACTTTTGTGAAGTCTGACAACTAGGAAGGAGTACAGTAACTAACATGATAATGGCATGCCATATGACATCTGTTTTGCTAATGATATCCTACTTACCTTTAGCTCTTTCTTCCTACATCTGTTCTTCCATTCACTGCCAGTTCCTCACAACTGGTTTTTATTTAGAATGCTATTAACATTTGATTTCATTCTCACCCTCCTTACATAAGTAATTAAATAGTCAAATTTAAAATCAATCCTCATCTTGCAACAATTCAGAGAACTGTCCTATCTTAGTATACATGAAGGTTTGGGTCATTTCCAGAAACATACAAAGTTTTGTGACAAATTGATGAAATTCGATCCAAATATAAATTGCTACCACTTGAGGAAAACTTTATGAAGCTCAACCTTTCGTGTTCAGTGGTAATTGTTTCATTTCCAATTTACTGGATTTTTGAATAGCAATTGGACATTTAAGTAAGTTGAGTATCTTAAATTGAAGGGCTTTTTTTAGAAACATTATTATTGAACAGGTGACAAAGCTTGTAATTTGTGGTGATATGGAAAAATTCACCTCAAATCATACAAAGTGTTTTTGAAAGAGTCTTATAACATGGGACAAAGGAGAAGTTGTAGTACTGATTAGAACAAAATAGTTTTATCAGCATTTCTGGAATCATTTTGGTGCTTCAATTGCCATGAATTGTCAAAAGGTTCTTATCTGGTTGCCTTATTCCATTAATCTCAAAACTTAGCTAATAAATTGCACTGATTGTTCATTAATTATACCTTCACTTTTGTACTTCTAAAACACATTCATCTGTTTTCTGGTAATGGTAAATCTTGACAAAGAGTCCTGTTTCGCAATATCTATAACTGAAAGTCTAGGCAAAGCTATTATTTCNTTTCTGGTAATGGTAAATCTTGACAAAGAGTCCTGTTTCACAATATCTATAACTGAAAGTCTAGGCAAAGCTATTATTTCATATTGATCCACATATGTCTCCTTGAACGTGGTATACATTGAGAAAGTCAACTTTGTTTTCTCATAAAAGGTAAATACTACATTTGCAAAGTCACAGAAACACTACAGCAAAATTCCTCAAGAATTCTTTGTTGATATGTGCAAATAAGGAATCTTTGAATTTTTGGACTTTACTTTTCTTCCTTTTTAATTTTTTTAGTATCTATTTACTATTAATTTTTTGTGTTTGTCTGTTTGTATTCTCCAATTAGCCCAAACAGTACATTGCACTGTAACATTTTTGAAACAACATAATTAAAACCTTCTACCTTAAAGAATCTAGGACACATCATTCCAATGGGATTAAAATTTTTGCAATGTTTACTCCAGTTGCATTTGCAAAGTTGTTGCTGTTGCTGTGTCCTCACAGTCATATGATTGTGATTTCTGACATTCCCTGGTAGCTTCTTAGAAATAGGTCAATGAAAAGGTCAGCAGGAAATCGGACATTGCTCCTACTCCCACTCTTTTTTACCCACACATTCAGAAAAATGACATTCAGAAAAATGTAACGGTCTTTCTGGTCACATCAGACTGTGCTATCTTTCTCTTAAAGGATGATCTTCTGGGTCACAGATTGTTTATGGATGTTGTTTATGTTTTAAGAGCAAGATGGTCTTGTGATTATCCCTTGAAGGCTTCCCCACACAATGTGCTTCAGACTTTATTATTGCTGATATGCATCTAGTTATAAGCCCTATATGTACTTTTCTAAACATACTGAAGCAGACTTGGGGAGAATGAATCAGAATATTCATTATTTCCAGAAGTTAGACATCTGGTAGAAAACAATCCTTTATTTAAATGGTGGTATATTTCAAATCTAGTTTAAAGAAAAATGATTACAAGTAAGGAGAGCAGAGATAATTTTTAAATTTTCAGTTGACAGTAAATAATAGGGTAGCAACTTAAATAGTGGCTGTTTTCTCCACTGTGTTGTGATACGAGATTTGTTTATTTTATTTATTTAGTGTATTGCATATCATACATGGACTAGCAATATATATTAATATTTTGCCTACATTAGTAAAACACAATAAAGTATAAATGTTAAAAAGATCTATGTTGAAACACCAATGTGATATATGGTATTTTCATACAAGTGAATGATAATATTGTAGTTGTATATGAAATGGAGAAGAGACCACATCATATTTCAATAATTGGTGACTATATGGGAAAATAGATTGTCATAGTAGTTTCTACTGTGGTATTGTTGTTACTCTCAAAAACTCCTCTATGTTTCCTTGTGGGCTTTCATTTAAAGAGGAGATGGTAGGAAAAATAATCAGCAGTTTGGTTACCTTTACTCATGGGAGAAGTTGTTTTGAAATGTGTTGATCTTCCTTTCTAAAAGCATAATCATAATAATCATACATGAATAACCAGCAAATAAAGGTTAAACTTTTAAACAGAGAAATTCAGAATTCCTAAAGTCCACTTTGTAATAAATATATTCTATGACAATTTTGGAGTGTGTGTATATATATATGTGTGTGTCTATATGTATGTATGTATGTATGTGTGTGTGTGTGTGAATAAACAGTGTTTTCATTTGAAACATGTAAGCATAAGAAGGAAAAATTATTTTCCCTATTTTTTAATAATGTTAAGTTTAAATTCTGTTTTCATATAATAGGATAACTAATTTTTACTATATTGCTCTTTTGCTGTCCTACCAAATAACATAATGTGATTTTTCAAAGGCTAAATTCATTAGTCAAATTGAAATGACTGCCAAAATGCAAGGTATTTGTTATTTCAAGTCAAGGCATGTCAAACATTCATTCTAACACTACATGCATTCCTAATAAATACAGAAATAATAAACTATTATTTTAATAAATGCAATCATACATGTGTAGACATAGAAATTATTCTCAGTTAAGTTCAACAAATCTTACTCCAAACTATAAAAGATCTGCTGACTGATTGTAGTTTCCAATGGCAGGGAAAAAAAAGAGGAAAATGATCAGTGAGTGTGTTACAGAGGGTGCATATGAAATAGCTTTTATCTTGTGAGATTTCAAGAGGGAATGTGCTCATCTCATAAAGTCTCCTGAGAGTACGCATATACATACATAAGCATTTTTTTTGAAACAATTACCCTTCAAAAAGACCTTGACTATGTATCAGAATGGTCAAACAAATGGCAACTTCAAATCTCAACAAATAAATGTTTCTGTCTTAACATATTGGCCAATTAAATAAATAAATGAATCGAGAAAATAAAAGTAACAGGCTGAATAGTCAAAGATCGCGTTTGTTGATGATCCCAAACTTTGTCATAGGATCTGAACGGAGTACTCATCTCAAATGACTCTAAGTGCTACGAGCCACCTGTACTAACCGTTCTAACAAAGGCCACAAGTAAAATGTGACAGTTAAGTTTTACTCTCAAGGTTACGTGAGCTCGTCATATTACACTTCAATAATTAGAGCATACAAAATATTTGCCATGACCATGCCTGAATACAGCTCATAGTCTGGAACCACTTATGTTACTCTGAGATAATTAACATTCACAGTGTAGAAATGCTCAAATAAAATATTTCACCAATTCTCCACTCCTCTACTCCGGTTGCCAGAATACCTTATGACCACCAGACTTGAAATCTAGACCTAGAAACCTGGAAGCTACACCGCCATCGCGTCTGACTTAATATAGTAATAGTAAAATTCATACATTGCAATGTCCTACAAGTCAATGAATACTTCAGACTTCAACCATAAACAACACGAAGAGCAAACAATAGATACAAACTCAAGATTAAATCTCACCAAACTTGATTGCAGGAAACTACGACTTCGACAACAGAAGTCCGTGGTCAATGCTCTGGAAATACTACTACCTGACTCGGTGGTTTTTTTTCCCCAAACCCCAAAAACTTTAACCTTAGACTGTCTACTATTGACCTCACCCCTTTCCTATGAGGTATGTAGGGGCGTGCATAAGCACACCAACATGTCTACCGTCCCTGTCCTATTGTTTCTTTTATATATTTTTTTCTTATATGTATCCATGCATTCATAACTATGTTTTTACTTATACCTATTATCTTGTAAGCAATTGACAAAATAAAAAATAAATAAAAATAAAATAAATTGAAGATCAATGGACTCTATCTAGCAATGTCACAAGAACATCTTCTAAGAAAATGCACAGTGTTTTCAAACAGACTTTTAGACACTGTATGCTCTTCATCAGGACACATCTATCAGTTTCCTGCATGCAAACTAAAGCTGTTTTTAAAGATTAAAAACAATGAAGAGAGTATCCAAGGAATAATATAATATTTATAATATTGATGCACACGTAAATTTCCAGCTATCAATTCACAGAAGTCTCTGCTCATTCAAAATGTATAACTGGGCAAAAATGTAACTTTCAGCTCACTGGGAGCAACAATATTCTTTCACACCCATGATTCTCTTCCAGTTCACCTATCATTGAAATAACATACAGGCTTTCTTCTGGAAACCTATTTGGGATACATCTGAGGAAAAGGATTTATCTAGCAAGAACCACTTTCATTGTATTTTAACTGAATCTCAGTTTATTTCATGGAGTTACATTTCTTAAACAGAAACATTTCTCAGAAAATCTTTCTGAGGCAAGAATTAGTTTTATATTTTTATTTACTATAGTTTTGTATGCGACTGAAATTACTGATGCACTATATGCCAATTGTGTTTCTAAAGAGTCTTTATAGGCACTCATCCATGAATGCATTGTAATAATTAGTTTCAAAGAGATAAGAGTGTGTGTTACTATCATAAAGGTTCCCATTCTAAGAAGGACTACAATTGGTGTGTCAGCTATTAGAGCAATAGCCAAGAGTCCGTCAAGTAACAGACCTGCTTCCTTATGGGAAGTTACATTTCATACTTGATACTCACTGAGACATTTTTAACATGTTTTCTCTTTACTGTCTTCCATAGTGTTTAGGAACCAAAGCAGGCAAATATCAGTTCAAAATTTCTTCCTACGGCATTACCCAATGGAACTCCTATTCAGAAAGCAGCAGAGCCAGTGTAAAATAGTATCATCCATTCCCCAAGATTACAGGCAGTTCAGAATACTGGGATTAAATATATCAAACAGTGCTATATTCAGTCATCTACCAGAATGGCCAATGCAATTTTAGTTCCATGTCTAGGCTAGAAACTGAATTAAAAGGGATTAGACCTTAGGATCTTTTGCAACTGACCTGCTTATATTTGTAGTATATATGTACTGTATTGAATTTATATAGTCTTTTCCCCATTTCTGTACCAGACACTATCTGATAATTACATAAATTAAGAGTGAACATTTCATTCTTCTTCAAGACAGTTGGCACAATTCCAGCTCCCAAATTTTTGAATCTAGCTAGCCACTCTCTCATTAGTTGGCCAAATGAACTTGGTAAAGTATGAATCCAACCAACAGGTTGTCAAACTCATATTGTAGAAAATCCTATCCATATTCTCGAAATTCACAAGCAAAATAACCTTTAGCATTCCTAAATCCAGCCACCTTATTTGAATCTACCCATAGAGTCCAGACAATCAAATATAAGTGATGGTATTAGAAAATGTTTATCAAATATTTCAGCAGCCTATGAATAAATAACTCCTGTCCATCTACTATAAGCAATATTTCCAAATTATATTCTGCCCATACAATCAGTGTGGAGAAAAATAACAATTTGCCGTACCTATTCCTATAGTGTATATCCCAACATGGGTTCTCATCAAGGTTTGATCATATTTATTTCTCGTTTTCCTTCACCAATGATCTAATCATTATTTCAATTACTTTATCTTCTACATGACCAGGGAATGTCATCTTCTAAGAAGCACATCAATATCAGAGAACAGCCATTCAAGAACAGAAATATCAACAAACTTAATTATCTCCATATTCAAGAATTAGATGGAAATGTGGTGAAATTGATTGCCAGGTTACTGGGAAAAAATCCAAAGATCTACAGGAAAGCAACTAGATCCATAAAGCACCTTGGATGGATAAATTTAATTGGTCCCCCACACCAGCAGTGACAAGCTACATATTGTTCAGAAAAGAATAATAGTAAATCCTTCATTGTCAGATCACAATCTAGAAAATAAAATGACATTTGGTGCATGAATGGGTTGCAACCTGAGATTACAATGGTATTTCCCCCATTGTTTCTTAGCCTGAATATCTTTGAATTCCCCGTGAATAATAAAGGTTGTGACCATTAATTTCACAACTAGTTCTTAACTTAACTTATCTGGTGATAAAGCAAGCCTTGGAATGATCTTTGTTTTACAAGATCCTAGGATAGGAATCATGGTGGCAGTTGTAGAATACAGTATTGTAGGCTAATTCTGCTCATTGCCATCAGTCTGATCCTGACCAGATCAAGGTATACACAGCTTTCATCATTCTGAGGTCAGTAAACAAAGACCGAGATTGTTGGGGTTGGTATGCTGACATTGCAAACCTCTTAGAGTGTGCTCTAAAGCACTNAAGGTATACACAGCTTTCATCATTCTGAGGTCAGTAAACAAAGACCCAGATTGTTGGGGTTGGTATGCTGACATTGCAAACCTCTTAGAGTGTGCTCTAAAGCACTATGAAGTGAGTATATAAGACGAAATGCTAAGTGCTATGTTCTACAGGTACCAGCTACAGTATCCTGACATACTTTATCAAATTGAGATTGCAGAAGTCAACAGCTGTCTACATCAGATAATCTACAACCTTTTTTACTTTGTCATCCTGTACATTCACAATCAGTATGATGTTCCTTGAATCATTTTTTTTATTTCCTGAAGACATTAAAAGTATCATTTGAATCCAGGGGTGGGATTCAAATTTTTTAACAACCAGTTCTGTGGGCATGACTTAGTTGGTGGGTGTGGCTGGGTGGTCATGTGACTGGTGGATGTGGCTTGGTGGTCATGTTATTGACTGGGCATGGCCAACTCAATATCACTCACATCGAGGCATGCATCTCCTCGCTTGGCCTCTCATGACTGTGGGGATGCTAAAACAGTTGTAAGTGTGAAAAATGGTCACAAGTCACTTTGAATGGTTAATTTTCACTTTGAATGGTCACTCCACACAAGCAAAGTACCAGCAAAGGAGGGGAAAAAAAACTCCAGAGAAGTTTCTGAGACAGGAAGTCTAGTCCTGCCACAAATGTAATAAGGGTTAATGGAGAGGCAGTTTCTGTAAGCAACACCAGAATGTTTCTTTCCTGCCTTCCTTACAGGATTAGGCCAGTAATTTCTTCTAACATCCGGTTCTCCGAACTGCTTAGAATGTTAACAACCAATTCTAGCGAATAGGTACAAACTGGTAGAATCCCACCCCTGTTTGAATCCTTCTTTACTTAATGCAAGTATATTGAGCCAAGGGAGCAAATTAGATTGTTATCAGAATCCCTCTCATCTTAATGGGATATGCATTAAAAAGTTACATATCTTCATTGGATTTCATTGAAGCCACATGCCATGTATGGTGATATTCTGTAAAGTTGGTTGAAAAAAAGTTTGTATCTTTTTTGTTTTACTTTTCTTTCTTTTCTGTTTATTTTTCTTTCTTTTTTCTTTAACTTTGTCATCTTTTACCTTGCAAAGCCTTTTCAAATAAAAATTAAAGTAGTTAGAAAAAAATGGTTTATGTAGTCCAAAAAGTAGAATATCTGTATTCACAAAAGGACATACTAATATGATGGCTTCAAAATCAATGTGGTTTGTCATAAACCAAAAAGCTACTCTGATTCCCCATGTTTTTATATACTGATACTTGTTCCATGAAAAAAAAAAAACCAGATGGAAAGCAGGTGATAAGAAACTATGAAATCAAATATTGCAGTGATCATCTGCAAAATTCTTTGTCATCAGACCATTTTTCTCCTTTATTATAGCTTAAGGCAGTCTCTGTTGTTGATTGGCAATGCTTCATTGATGAAAGGTACATTTAAAAAGCAATGGTCTTCTAGAAACCTACTGAGTTTCCTTTCCTTTAAAAAAAGAAAAGAAAAGAAAAATACCAACAAGATTCAAAAGCAACCCAGTGCTGCATTTCCCCATCAGATGGATGTAGTGAATTATACCTAAGTCATCCACTAAGGGGAGCATAAGCTGGACCAGCCTTTCTAGTTTCTATGACAACGGTGGGGAGTAGAGTCTTCCAAGCCCAATACTCACTGAAGCAAATGCTGGATTACACAGTCCTTCCAAATGTGCTGGATTCTATGGAGCAGCAAGCTCCTCTGCTTCCTGTTTTGCAACACCTTAATTCCCTCAAGCATTGTAAATTGGCCCATCAGAGCTCTCATTTATGAAGATGGTTCATCACTCCGGTTCCATACAATCATTTAAACAGCAAAAAGGTCAGTAGGATTTTTTTCCTTCTCCAGCGATAAGCATCAAATCATTAAGTGCATGCCCTTGCAGTATTCTTCAGCTTCAGCATAGCAGCTGCTAGAAAGATTTGGAGCACAGAACCAATGCAGGCAGCTTTTAAAACTCTTGCAGTAAGTTAAAATGCTCTTTTGCTCTGGAGCTTGAAATAGTTCTCTGGGTGGAGGAATAATCCTCTTGGCTACATTAAATACTTTATTTCTGTAAACTATTTAAAAGGATATGAGTGATGTATTTTAAAAAAGCCTCTTCATCACCAGATTGCATTCTTTAAGAATTAGAAATGAACAAATGGGTGTTGTACTATTATCCATTATTATCATCTATGTCTGTCTATCTATCTATCTATCTATCTATCTATCTATCTATCTATCTATCTATCTATCTATCTCTCTCTCTCTCTCTCTCTCNTCTCTCTCTCTCTCTCTCTATCTATCTATCTATCTATCTATCTATCTATCTATCTATCTATCTATCTATCTATCTACCTATCTATCTGTCACAGTATGGAATAATATTTTCAGAGTATTGGAAATCACTGATAAGTAGAATAATGTCTTACTTCATAAGCATGTTTGTGTTTAAGTCTGACTCTCAAAATGATTCCAGTGGTTAATACTGTAAGTTCATTCAAGGTTTTAAAGCTATTCTATTGAGTAAACTAATGAGATACTGTTTTATGATGTAGAAAGGCTGTGATTTGGTTTGTAGCATGGAACGGAAGACCGGTATAAAAATAGAACTTTGTAGGGAGCTGATTTGGATGATCTTAAGATGCATCCCATTATTGTGATTATGTTCTTGTCTTTACCTTGAGGTTTACCTTGATGCCTTGAGACTGGTTTGCATTTTCATAGGAAACATGTTTCTTCTTCTTTTTTACTTTTTTTTTTCTTGGAACTTTCAAAAGTGCTTAAAAAGCTTTCTGCATTTCATTGATTTGGATCGTAACCCTGTGAAGCAGTAATCCCATATTTATACATGGAGGGGGAGGGAATGGGGGGGAGAAGCCATGAATGAGACACCTGCTGGTATAGACTAAATTGTAACATTAGGAGAGGGTCAAACATCTCCAAACCTCCCCTCTGGCTGTTAGGTTTTTTAATTTGCCCACATATTAAAACAGAGTCCTGAAAAACAGAAGTACTTTTCCATTTAGTCAAACTTTGCTTCTTTTCCTCCATTTACCTATTTTGTAGTCATTTGCAATAGTCAGACTCCAATGTGGCCTTATAATAATATATCCTGTAGTGTAACTCATGTCTACCCAATACATTTCTGAAGTATTACAAAACAAAAGATGTCATCAATAGCAATGCCTGTGCTCTATCTTTAGTGGATGAAAATGTGGCATGAAAATGTGTTTGTGTTTAGAGATTAAAGCATTTACACAAGCATCCATGAGTTAGGTACAGGAGGTGCAAAGATGGCAAAGTGATAAGGGTGATGGTAGTTTTGATGGGCACAATATGGAAATAGGTAACTTCTTTCTTTGTACAAATATGCTTTGAGTAATTTGCCTAGCAACTTCACTACTTTTCAGTATTTAGTGATGGAGTAAGCACTTTAGAATACATTTCCATCAAGCCTTTCCTCAAATTATTTTGGGACATTATTGTTCTTTATTTAAGAAAATTTAAAAGAACCCTATCCCTAGCTTTACTGGATAAATGTTAAATTGTATTTTATTGTTTATTTTATTTTCTTTCTACAGCAGATTTTCTACTAGTAAAATCCTAGCTGGTTTTTATTTGTGGGTGCCAACCAAATGAACAAACACTTTCCCCAAATTCTTGCTAGTATCAGAACAGAGGTGGTATTCAGAGGTACTCCAGAACAGGTAGTGGAAATTTTAAGTAGTTTGGAGAACTGGCAAATACCACCTCTGACTGGACAATTTACAGTATCCTTCCCCTGCCACACCCACCAAACCACGCCCACAGAACTGGTAGTAAAAAAAATTGAATCCCACCACTGTATCAGAACCTTTCAAATGATGTTATAAAAAGTGTTTCAGCACAGATTGTCCTGTAAACATGTCAATTCCCTGAGACAAGTTGATCAAGAATAATGTGCCTTTACAATTCTTCAGTGCAGGAAAAAATATAACTAATCTCCTTAAATAGTTATTACTGTAAATTATTTTCCAAGCTTAAGCACTTAGATCCCATGCTTTTAATTTTGTGTTTGGCCAAATGGAAAGAATCATAGTAAACTACCTACTATTCTCTGGAAGTTTTCATTATAACTCTTCGGATCCCTTAACCCTTGCCACAGATGTGGGAATGGTCTGAATTAAAATGGACACTAAGCTGCCCATCTGAGCTACAGATCTGAGCTACAGAAATCTCAGACTCTGAAAACAAGATTGTCAAGCTCTTTGAAAAAGATCTCATTCCAAAGAATTCCAACTAAATGTGGCTGGAAAAGATGGAGTGTTTTCTGAAGCTACTTTGCCTAATATAAAGTGCTTAATATAAATTGCCTAAATGTTTTATTGGGAATTACAAATATCCATCCCTGCTCCCAGCACAGCTTTAGGACAAATATGTATTTAAATACATTAATTTGCACACATGTATAATTCCAAGTCTGGTATATTGGTGTGTGTGTGTGTGTGTGTGTGTGTGTATGTGTGT